>PVJL010003572.1:0-153663 GCA_004026885.1 Lyroderma lyra | reverse complement strand
AGATTTTAAATTAAATGTAATAAAATTTAATATTTAAAAAAATGCTCCACCTCATCTTTCATCGGGGACATGCAAACTAAAACAGTAATGACATGCCACTGCACACCTATTAGCGTGGCCAACATCCACACCCTGCACAACACCCACTGCAGACGGGGAGGAGCACCAACAAGCGCCCTCATTCTCTGCCGGTGGCAACACAAAACGGTACAGCAACTCCGTGGCACAGTTTGGCCGTTTCGAAGGAAACCAAACAGGCTCCTTCCATACAGTCTGCCAATCCTCTTCTTCGGTATTGCCCCAGAGGAGTCGAAAACTTGGGTCTACGCAAAAATCCGGTACACGGACGTGTAGAGTAACTGTATTCCTCCTTCCTACCACTTCAAAACAACCAACGTACCTCCCCTCAGATGATGGATAAATAAACTGGGACACATTAAGACACTGAAACATTATTCAGCACTAGAGAGAAATGTTATGAAGCCATGAAAAGACAGAGGGAAAACCCTTAAATGCATATTACTGAGTCAAACAAACCAATCCAAATGGCTCTATACCGTGTGATTTCAACTCTTTGACATTCTACAAACACGGCAAAACTATGCAGACGCGAAAAGATCCATGGATGCCAAGGGCACAAACCAGAATCTGATCAGATTGAACAGTATAAGGAATGTCTTGAGACCTACAAGAAACTTACATAAACCTGCTTTTTGTTTCATAAGACAAGTAAATCCTGAGCAGCCCACCAGTCCAGAACATTCCTTGCAGAAGTCTTTTTCACTGATGCAAAGACTACCCAGGAGATGTCATGACTCTCACGTTCGGCAGAAGTACAGCTCTGGATGCCAAGTCAAAACTCTTGGGGCAACTTATGACAGAGAAATCCTTATGGACAGACCTTCGAGTAAGGACTGCCAAGAGCTGTCACAGTGGAAAGGACAGTTCATCTGATAGAATCCCCTGAAAGCAGTAGCCTTCATGTGAAACTCTCTGTCATGACTATGTGCCAAAGGACAACCACTGGAGAAAAAAATGGCCACTTACCTGACACAGTCACAAGAGAAGGTCTCACTGTTCAGTGCAAATAATGACGTGCAACATTGATTGAGGCCTTAAGACTTCCAACGCTTCGTCATTCAAATAGAAAAGTAAACCATTGTTTCTTCTATTGTAAGTATTAATTTTAAGACAAAATGTGTACCTGTCCAATCAGAAAGAGAAAGAAAAACAATTTATTACTAAAACTAAAATAAATGAAAATATCACTGAACATTCTTTATACTGTATACATGTAGTGCCATAGTATTTCCATAGCAATCAACCTCCAAGTTTTTCTGTTCATCTAAGTCTGCCTCAAATTGCTAATAAATATATTAAGTAGTTACTTGTTCAAAAAAAAATTTAGGCCGCTTTAATGTCATGTTCAGTCATCTCAAGTACAGTGGCTTCCTCTGTACTTGCTAAAGGCAGGGGAAGACAATGGGAGAAGCAATGGCTTTTCCACTGCCACACGTCACTCCCAATCACATCTGCTTGCCTGGAAGTATCACATGGCTCCACTTAGGTACAGGGTGGCTGGGAACTGTAGCCCTATATTCCCAAGAAGGAAAGGCGAGCTAGATACTGGTTTCACTCCTTTTATTTTCTCTCTCTATCTCAGTATTGGAGTTACTAATACAAACAAACTCAAATAAATACATGGGATATCTTGAGTCCTGACTTTATGCTTCATCAGTATCTTGCATAGGTTAGTTTCATACAGAAAATAAAGACAAAGAGAAATTTTCAATTGCAATTGTAATAAAATTGACTATGTTCAAACACAATTCTCACTTCCTTTAAAAGAAATGTCCCACAGAATATATTCTTTCATGAGAAAGGAGCTCATTATTCTTTTGTGACAATACTCACTGGCATTTCCATAAAACCCTAAGTCTTAATTATACTGTGATTAAAATCTTTATGTACTTTTGGATTGTAGATTAACCCTAACATATTTCTACCCTCAGGGAGAAATATTTATCCTGATGCAATAAAACAGTTAAAGAAATAATAAATTGTTATTTTTATTTTATTTTTATTTATTTTTATTTTTTATTTTTTTTGCTTTTTGGTATGTGGGTAGCTCCCTGGCTGGGAATCGAACCCAGGCGACAGCGCTGACAGCGCCAGCACCGAAGCCTTAAGCCACTACACCACCAGGGAACTCCCTAAACTGTTATTTTTAAAATCACAGAACTAAAAGGAACTTTAAGAGATATAATTTTATTATCCAACATTTACTGAGCTCTTTCTATATATAAGCGATCTAAACATACAGGCAACCCCCATATAACACAGCACTTCTAACACGGTTCAAGAATTGGGGAAACCCTCGTCCAACACGGCATCTAGAACATGGTGTTGCTCTAACACGGTTTAACAGAGAAATCCCCCAACAACACCGAGTGTAAGAAATGATGGCTTTCAAGAGCTTAAAGAAGCACAAAGTCTAAGAGAGAACTTCACAAGTGCTTAGCACCATGTAACAAAATTTATAAAGATCTCACAGCTAAAGCCAGCAATTTAAAATAACAATTTTTTTTGCAAAAAATACAGAAGTTAAGATTATGCTGAAGAAATTTCAGAGGGTAAAGATAATCTTGTCAAAAAGAAAACGCGGCGTTTTTCCGGGGAGTGCGGGTTGGGCGTCCCAATTTTAGGGGGTCGTCCTGACTCGGTCTGCTGGGGCTGATGGCTCAGAAACCGTTGCGCCTGTGAGTGACCCCTGAATCAGAAACGTGGGTGGGTGGGCGGTGTGCGTGTGCGCGTGCGCGTGGCGGGGCTGGGAGCCGGGCAGCCGCTGATGAGCCGGGATCGCGTCTTCGGCTGCGGGCAGGCTCTCAGCACGGTTGTCTTCGCTTCTGAGGAGGGACTCTTGGTGACATTCTCTGTGAGAAGCCGAAGCTCACAGCGTCAGGCCTCCTCCGTGTTAGGCCGTGCTGGCCTCTGACACATCAGTTCCCCTTCATTACCCCCCCACCGTCTATTATTAACCAAAATTTCTAGGTATGGGGTCCATGGATGGGCTCTGGGCAGGACAGGTAGGTAGGGCCTCCGCCCTGGCGCACTTTTGCGGGGGCAGGTGCCCCGGGGTGGTGAAGAGAGGATTTCCATTCATCGTTCATTCAACAAATAGTCAGCAGGTATTTATTGAAGGATTGCAGTGTGCCAGGCACTGTACTAGGCCTTAAATAGCATATAGGCTAGAGGAACAGATAGTAATGAAAGAATCCAGATAAATGCAAAATTATGGTATTGGTAGTGTCGGGAATAAAGGGTTCACAGTTCTGGGGGGGGGTATATAATACATGAGGAATCAATGTGAACAATCAGCGGAGTGAGGACTGAGCCTTGATTAATATTTTTATCTAAAAAGTCATTAAAACGTTGAAGAAATTTTAGTTTTGGAAAGCAATTGTGGAGAACAATTAGAACCAAAGTAAAAAGAAACCGCCCTCGGTTACTGGTGCTTAGCAGTGATGAGGAAAGAAACACTATTTAATACATATTAACACCTTATACTTTTGGTGCAAATTGCTTTAATAAAGATCTTTCTCTTAATTATAAAATATCATAGTATGTTTTCAAAATTTTTGGCCCCTAACCCCCTTTTTTGTACTGGTTCTTTGTTTCATATAACATGGATTCGCCTAACACGGCATTCTAAGGGAAACTAACAACCGTGTTATGCGGGGCTGCCTGTATTACCATGTCATGGGTCATGTGATAGCTCAGGAAATACAAAAATAAATAGCATGGTGTCCCTGCCCAAGAAGCTTACAATATGTATGGGTAATAGAAATGAAAATATTCCGTGGGATCATAGAAGGAATACATACTTCTGACTTGAGAAAGTTATATGGAAGAAGCCTCGGGTGGGCCTTGAAAGGTTTTGGTCGTCAGAGAAATGATGGGCAGAGCATGGACATTCCAGGGTAAAGAAACACGAAGAAAAGAATGAATAACTACTCTGAGAATCACAGGCCTGTCCACATTGCCTAAACAGTCAATGTGTTGCTCTGATGAGTGCAAGGCAAAGGTAAGCTAGCTTTTCTCAACCAAGATAACTAAGTTCTGGTGTTACAGTTAGGGATGACAAGATACGGACCCTACCCTCAAGAAATTAAAGATGTAAAAGTACATGATACGATGTGATCAAATACTGAAAACTGCTTTAGTGGGTGCTGTACCTGATATCGCAGTTGGGCCTGAGTTGTGGAGTGTTGCATGCCAGACTAAAGACTATTCTTCTACAAGCGGCGGGGGGGGGGGGCATTACAGGTTTTTGACAATGGCATGAAATGACTAGATTTCTGTTATATAAAGGTGGAAAAAGTGGCAGGATCAATAATGGAGAGGAAAAGTTTAGAAACAGGTCATTTTGTTAGGTGATTATTGTAATGGATAATGGATGGGGAGTAATACAGCTCCGCAGTAAAGGCCAAGACAGAAGGAGAGGTCAAGGAAAGAAAAGATGGATTTGACGTTAAATTCTTGGAAACTAATCGATTGTAAACATGAGGACACGAGAGAGGGATTTAGGAACTGCAGTCTCATTGATGGCATCTATCATTTTAGGAAACACAGTAAGTGAGAAGCTGATCAATCCGTTGGAGATCTGGGATTTTGGACACGAGCAGTTTGAAGTCCCAGATCTACCATATACTGTTGGGTTTTGAAGAAGTTACTTAACTTCTGAGTGCCTCTGAGGGTTACATAAGCTAATGAAAAGAAAGTGCTTAGCACAAGCATGAATCCCAGCAAAAAGTCAATAGTGTTGGCATTATTATTAATACTATTATCATCATTTTCATCATCCATGTAGAGATGCCTGAAAGACTGTTGGAAATCAGGGCCCATGAGAAAAACGAGGATTTTCGATGGGGCTGTGCATTAATACAGAGGTAGTGGCTGAGCGTCATAAAAGAGGAGGAGATGCCTAGAAGATGGGGGTAACTGAAGGAGAGGGCTGAGATCAGAGCTTTCATTTACGGGGTGAGTGGAACAAAGCATCAATGACACTCTGTAGAACAGTGGTCCCCAAACTTTTTGGCACTAGGAACCAGTTTCATTCATGGAAGACATTTTTTCCACGGATGGGGTTGGCGGGAGGGGGGCAAGGTGCTTCCAGAATGATTCAAGTGCATTACATTTATTGTGCACTTTATTTCTATTATTATTATTATTATTATTATTATTACATTATAATATATAATGAAACAATTGGACAACTCACTCGCCACTATAAAGCCTGCCACCCGATGCAACTTAATTGTCCCTTGCCACTCACTGATAGGGTTTTGATATGAGTCTGATTTATTACGGTCTCTGTGCAGTCAAACCTCTCTGTCTCTGCTAATGTTAATCTGTATTTGCAGCTGCTCCCCAGCACTGGCTTCACCACCTTAGCTCCACCTCAGTTCATCAGGCATTAGATTCTTATAACGTAGATCCCTGCAAGCACAGTTCACAGGAGGGTTCACATTCCTATGAGAATCTAATGTCACCACTGATTTAACAGGAGGCTGAGCTCAGGAGGTAACGTGAGTGATGGGGAGCAGCTGTAAATATAGATGAAGCTTCACTTGCTTGCTCGCCTGCTGCTCACCTCCTGCTGTGTGGCACCATTCCTAAAAGACCAGGGACTGACAGTGGTCCATGGCCCTGGGGTTGGGGACCCCTGCTCTAGAAGTCACAAGGAACCATTCATCCCCTGGCTCATGATGACTACATGACGGAACTAGACATGTTCAGGCACAGGAGGACATCATTAGATTCAGATCTTCTCTGCATAGTTAAATGTCCCAAAGCCTAAGCCCAGTGTTGTTTATCTTACAGTATATGTGTTCGACACTCAGCATTGTTCATCGTGAATCATAACATCATAAGAAACTTCTCAATCATCTCATCTAGTCTTTTTTTTTTTTTTTTTAAGAAAACAAAATGAAGCCGTAAATGTCTTGCACAGGTCAAATTTCAGTTAAAGTTTAGACTTAAGTTATCAAACAATGTCACAAAGTCAATGGGAAGTATGTCATTGAACCTAATGGTTTACAGAAATGGTAATGCCTGGAGGACTCTCTCTTCCCATCTTGATGTGAGTTTGGGGTGAGACCGTTTCTGAAGGACCACTTGCTTTACTCGGGGTTTCTGGACCTCAGTACCATTATTAACATTTTGGGTTGGACAACACATTGTTGTGGGGGGCTGTCATCTTATTGTAGAATGTTTACAGTAGGCTGACCATATTTTCTTGAGACAAAAACGAGATCTTGGGGTGACAAAAATGGGATGGCATTATGTAATATTTCATATTCATGAAAAAGATGATAACAAAAGTTTTATTACATGAACATATTGAGCTAATAATTATTCTTCAGTGACAAAACTCATACAAAACTCATAGATGGAGAGGAGAACTGTATTTCACCACGATCATACTATATAATCTGATGAAGTAATCTTACACACCAATTTTTGGCCTTGCAACGACTTATCATAAAACTTCTCACACTCCATGACACAATTTTGTTTTACAACTAATACAGCCCTCATTGTCTGTATTAAATCCTTTGACCACATACTCTTCATGACAGAAAATGTTCTTTCAACAGGTGCTGTACTTCCTGGAAGATGAAGAATAAACCCTACAATATTACAAAAGTCTTGAAACTTTAGGCATTATTTTTTGCTCATTTCAGAAAAACTCCTTACCCACCTATCAGATACAGAAATGTTTTCTTTATTCTATGTATCGAACTCCTCACAATTATAGATTTTTTGAGGGGTCCATGGATCAAGAACATGAGTTTTTTTTTTGTTTCTGTGTGTGAGATCAGTTCCTTGTTCAGGCTATCCTATATTTCTGTCCATTCAGGTTTCTTCCTTGGTAGCACCCACTTGAACTTCTCAGTGTTTCCCACACTGCACTTCCTCTCGACCTATTCTAAGCTGGTTTCATAGAAATAGTCAACTACTTCACAAAACTTAGCCTCATTAATTTCTCCTGAATCTACTAACATTTTCAGTTGTTTTTTTGACATCAGTAGTTATAAACACTTCACTTTTTCTGGCCTCTAAATTATTTACAAGATTTTTCAGTGTTTATGGCTATCTCTGTAGATGAAATATTATCTTTTACAATTAAACAAATGGAACACTTGATCTATTGCATATATCAATAAAATACTTATAAAATATCACGTGAGCAATAAAAAATCTATATGGCATACCACACTGAATGCTCTAATGTAGAACTGCAGTGGCCAGACTGTAAAAAATCATAAACATACACCAAAAAGAAAAAAAAAGGAATGAACATCCTGACTGTTATCACAAGCTGGTATATGGTAATGTCTCACCAGAGAGTTCTGCTGTAATAAATAAAAACAGCTAATAGCTTGTTGAATGCAAATGAGTCTGAAAAGTCTGAATCAAACTGAATGTAGGGAAGAAAGAATCTCTATAGGCAGAATGATGGTAGAAATAACAGTAAGACAGTCACTGCATCCCACTTTTCTAACATGATGGAAGCAAATAGCCAGGTGTGCCTGTTCCTGTGCATCCAGACCCTCCTGGTTCCCACATGCTAAATGGGGCTTAGAGACTGCCTCTTGAATTGTCCGCCATTGTAGACAAGAGGAGGGCGACTGATTGGTGTTAGCTCAAGAAGCCTGGTCCCGACTGGATAAAATATATGGAACTCCCTCTTTCATCACGGTAGTAGTTTTACTGCACGCATTGATAAGCATAGAGTCTTATGATTAAAAATAAACAACTTGTGTTCAGTTTTATAGAAAAAAATAAAAAGAGGACAAAATTGGCATCTACATTAAAACAACGGGAAGTTGGAGAATATGAAGAAAACAAACCGGTACTGTCCTGTTTAAAACGGTATGGTTACCCTACGGCCCTTTACAGAAAAAGCATTTGGCTTCTGACCTAGATAAATCCTGGGTGGTCATTATGTGAAATGTGCAAACTGCAAAATGTAGGCTTATGTCATTAACAATTTGTACTTCAATCACTGCTCATCGTCACTTTTAAAGGGCAATTTCATTTGGAGTGAATTCAGTTTCTGCCAGATTTGTCGTGTTGGGCTTTGGCATCAAAAGGCCCTAGGTGTAGTCTTGTGAGCGCCATGCCCCCTAGTGGATTGCTGTGATTTACTTACAAAATTTCAAAATTCTGCACTGGCCAAGGATTTCCTTGCCATATTATCCCGTCAGAGGTCGAATGTAGGTAGCCTAGACTCGGGCAGATGTTGACAGGTATTATCATGGCCTGGGGAAGTCTAGCCACGTCAGCGCTCATTTCTATTTCCTTTCCTGCAGCCCAACAAATAGAGAAGAGACTAGGCTCCAAGGGACCCGCCCCCTGCCCTTCCCGCCAATCTCCCAGTAAAGCCGCACGCCTGTCACTCTCTTGGGCGGCGGTGGGACTGCTACGGCCCCTACGTAGCACAGGTGGCGAGAACCAACAGGGGAGGGGAAAAAAGAGGGGTCAGGCTCAGCAGCCAATCAGGGCTCGGCCCCAGGCCCAGCCAATGGGGCTGGGTCAGTTGGTTTAGCCAATCAGACCCGAAGAGGAAGACCTGAGTCAGTGCTTGGGTCTCTCGCTTGCAGTTCTGGGTGGCGCTCAGTGGGGTTCTTCTCTACCTGCTGGGTCCTCACTCGTTCTCTGGGAAGCCCGGACACACCGTCCCGGAGGCATGGGGCGGCAGTGGGGGCCACCCATGAGGGTAGCCGAGCAGACGGGCTGCGTGGTGAGCGCCTCTCGGGCCGGGCAGCCAGAGGCGGGCTCGTGGAGCTGCAGCGGAGTGATCCTGAGCCGCAGCCCGGGCCTGGTGCTGTGCCACGCGGGCATCTTCACCCCTTTTCTCCGGGCTGGCAGCGGGGCGCTGACCGCGGCCGGCGCTGCCTTCCTGCCCGGCGACAGTTGCGGCGAAGACCTGCGCCTGCACGTGCAGTGGAGCCCAACGGCCGCGAGTCCTGCAGGCCGCGCGGAGCGGGGCCGCCCCGAGCTGTGCACGCCCCAGTGCGCGGGCCTAGAACCCAGCCCTCCAGTCCGGCACCGCGGGCGGCCCCTTCAGCCCCCTCACCCCGCCGAGCTGCTGCTGCTGCTAAGCTGCCCAGCATTCCGGGCCCACTTCGCGCACCTCTTCGGCAGCGGGACGACGGAGCAGTGGCGCTTCGCGAGCGCGGCGCCGGACACCGAGATGTCGGAGGACGAGGAGGAGGATCAGCTGAGAGCGCTGGGCTGGTTCGCGCTGCTGCGAGTGCGGCCTGGCCCGGAGAAAAAGGCGGACGAGCGCGGGCCTGCAGTGGCCGTGGCGCCTCTGGGGGCCCTGTCCAAGGGCGCCCCGCTGCTGGCCTGCGGTTCCCCGTTCGGGGCCTTCTGCCCGGACATCTTTCTCAACACGCTGAGCCGCGGCGTGCTTAGCAACGCGACCGGCCCGCTGCTGCTCACGGATGCGCGCTGCCTGCCCGGCACCGAGGGCGGCGGGGTGTTCGCGGTGCGGCCCGCGGGGGTGCTGGTGGCGCTTGTGGCGGCGCCCCTCTGCTGGAAGGCCCGCGAGTGGGTGGGCCTGACGCTGCTCTGCGCCGCCGCCCCTCTCATTCGCGCCGCCCGTACCGCGCTCGGCCGCCTGAACCCCTGTTCGGCTTCCCTGGCTGCCCTCCTGCCGCCCGAGGTGGGCGACCCATGGAGCCTGCCCCTCCGAGACCCTGGGCCCCCGTGGGCAGCCGCGGCTGTGCTGGTGGAGTGTGGCACCGTCTGGGGCTCCGGAGTGGTTCTGGCACCCCGCCTAGTGGTAACCTGCCGGCATGTGGCCCCCCGCGAGGCGGCCAGAGTCCTGGTGCGCCCCACCACCCCCAAGTAAGGCCCGCAAAGCAGCTTCCACTCTACCAGGTCTGAGATCTGGATCCTAGGGCTCAGATCTTAATCCTCAGGATTATGGAAGCCTTCTGGCATCTTTCTGATGCTTTAGTGGTGTAATGTGGATAGAGACCTGGGACTCTCCCCTCATGCTGGACACTCAGAACCGCAGTGTAGGGGATTCTGGGCCTTTTGGTAGTGGCTGAATGGGGCTTGGGCATATGGATTCGGGAACTGTGCGGCAGCCCTGCAAACCTGCCTCCCCGGGCCTGATTTCCTTTTGGGTAACTTCTGTCTTATAGTCCTACCCCCACACACCACTAGGCTCCTTGAATGTAGACTACCCACCACCTCCAAGTGGTAGTGAAGTCCCAGGGGCCCAGGATGCTCTCCGAATGAGTTAGGCCTATTTATCTTACATATTTCTTAGATCATAACCAGAGCTTTCCTTCTAGAATGAAATTACAGATGTGGGGTTCCACCTAATAAGAATGTGGGAGTGGGGCCGGGGCAGATAGATAGGTTTTGAGCAATCCTGGTGGGCAGTTAGGTTGAGACTTTTAGACTGTCATTTGTTCCCTCTCTGGCTTTTTGCTTCCTGGCTTGGTTTTCTAGTACATGTTCTATTTCCTCTGTAGTCCCAGGTGCTTAACTTAAGCCAAAACAAAGTCGGATAGCACCTTGGAGTTGATGCCTGATGTTCTGTACCTGGCTCAATCTAGCCTCATAGCCCAGGCTTTTCTAGATCCTTCTACTGAATTTCAAGGTTATCCCAGCCCGACTTTGCCATAGAGGTCCCCATTTGCAGCTGACAGGATAGCCATGACTTTATAGTGAAGACTGATGATGAGCATTTCCCTGGGTGTATGGTCCCGGACTCCTCACCTCACTAACTCACTCTTGCTCCTAAGAAAATCACCAGCTCTGCAGGAAGCTACCCCTGTAGAGTGGGGCAGGAAGCCCCTGTGTGATCTTGGGCAAGTCACTTCTCTGTCTAAGCTGCCTCACCTTGAGTTGACATGTAAAGTTTTGGAATAGAGCCCGGCACATAGTAAGTGCTATAGAAGTGGTAGCATTTATGTAAACAAGGACCCAGAGGGCTGAAGGCATATGATGCGTGTCCCACCAACTGACAGGATTGTTGATATCAAGTGGGGCCATGAAGGAAAACGTTGCTCATGTTTACTCTGGCCCCTACCACTTATTGTGAATCTTAGGAAAATTATTCACCCTCTCTGGGTCTGAAATGCACCGTCTAAAATGGAGATAATACCAGTGCCTAGTTCACAGGGCTGTTGTGAGGACGAAATGAACGATGTCCATAGAGCGTTAGCACCAGGCTTTGCCCACAGTGCTCACTTGGTGTCATGTGTTTATGATCATGGTGACATGTGGGAAGTGTTGTAGAGAAGTACTCTACAGTTGGTAAAGCATGTGTGGAAACACCCCAGAATGGTTAATGACATGCCTAGAGTTATTGGCCTGGTAGGTTCAGGGCTGACACCAGATCTTTTGACTCTCTAGTCCATGACTGTTACTGTAACTCATCATCTTGCTTCCCTGCACTAAAGGGTCAAAGCTAGCCAGTCATTTTGTTTCCCTTGCTCCCAGGAGTGCCAAGATCTGGGGACATGTAGTGTTTGCCACTCAGGAGACATCTCCCTATGACATAGCGGTGGTGAGCCTGGAGGAGGACCTAGAGGGTATCCCCATACCTGTGCCCACTGAGCATTTCCACAAAGGTAAAGGACAGAGGGGCCTTCTGATCTGGGGTGGACCTTGGGAAGGAAAGTCAGTGTTGGATGCTCAAACATTGCGGATCAGAGGGCCAGTCCTGTAGGCCAGCTCCCTTCCATCCATGCTGGACTAATGAGTCAGGTGACATCCAGCTGGCATGAAATCCTGGTTCCAGGGCTTTGGCCAGGAATGCTCTTGGAGGCTTCCCTTCTTGTGCCCAGCATGCCTAAGGTGCTGGGGAGCAGGTAGGACCCCTGATAAAGGATAAGCACACCTCTTTCCTGAGGCGCTGTGGCTGTATAGTGTGAAAAAGCTGGACCTCGGAGGCTCCTTATAACATCGCAGACTTGTCAGACGTGGGCTCCAGTGGCATGATTTGAGAAAAAGGCTTTGTGATGTTGCCGCAGAGGTACCAGAGATCTCACTTCGTACATGTAGTATAACATATCTACGGAGAGTACAAGCTCTATGAGCTGGCATCTCTGCTGCTTACTAACCCTGTGTCCTTGGACAGGCAACTCAGTGGTCTCTGCCTCAGTTTCCACATCCGTATAATAGGGATAACTTCCTACTCCTGGGTGTTATGAGACCAGCCATATGCCCTGTGTATCTGAAGCACTTGGTAAAGGAAGGTTTTGTAGTCATCACCATTTTCTTTTTCAGCAAGAGACTTAGTCCCAGGAGGAAATGGATATTAATTCTAACACCTAGCTAGGTGTGAGGACTCCAAAAAGTGACTACCAGTCTAGCAGGGAACAGAGGGCTGGGGACCAGAAGTGGTTGAGCAGGTGCAGTGCTGGGAGCTCAGTGGAGGTCCCAGCCTCTTCCTGCAGGGACCTGGGGAAGGCTCTCTGAAGGCAGGAGTATCTGAGCAGCAGCTCATAGGGCAGAGTGGAACTTTGGAGAGGACAGGAATGAGTTTGGGGAGGGTGAGTCTTGCCAGACAGAGCAGGCTTTGGAGCTTCACCCTCCCTCCCTCTCTGGCAGGCGAGGCTGTCAGCGTGGTGGGCTTCGGCGTCTTTGGCCAGGCTTGTGGGCCCTCGGTGACCTCAGGCATCCTGTCAGCTGTGGTGCAGGTGGATGACACACCAGTGATGCTGCAGACCACGTGTGCTGTGCACGGCGGCTCCAGTGGGGGACCCCTCTTCTCCACCTGCTCAGGGGACCTCCTGGGTAAGCATCTCTTTGGCCCTCTTTCAGCCCTCCCCTGGCCAGATCCTCAGTACTAGTCTTCAGTGTCTAGCCCTGGGAGCCACCCTCTATCTGGGCAGATGGTGTCCTTATGCCCAGGAAGTAGTTAGCCAAGGTTTTCAGGCTGTTCTGCTCTGTGGGGTGGAAAGGGGCAGATGCTGGCTGAGCTGTGAGGGAAAAGGTCTGGGTTGGTCCCTTCTCTGCTACTAAGCCACTGTGTGACCTTAGGTAAATCACTTAATCTCTTTCAAGTTGTGAACCTCAAGAGCTAGATTAGTCTAAGGGTCACAGACTCCAAATCCCACAGAGGCGGGGCAGGTAAATTGAATGAGTGAGTGAGTGAAGACAATAGGGAGTAGAGTGTCAAGGGTGAACTGAGGTTAACTCCACTCAGCTTCAGCACATTGTTGCCACATTATAAAGGAGTATGGGCCTAAGATTGGTTAACTTCCCCTCTTTCACAAGAAGCTGTGGATCTTTTGTGTTTTTAAGAGTAGAAAGCCAAACATGAGTCCGTATGGATACCTCCAAATGCAGGTCGCACACAAGTTCATGTGCACTTCCCCTTTTCATGCTTCTGACTGCTTTCTCCCCTGGTGAGAGACCTTGCTCTTACTAGCTACAATAGATTTACTTATTTCTTTAATTGTAGTACACAAGTAAAGTCAACCATGAGTTTTAAAAGTAGATATGCAGATAGGTGGATACAGAAATAAATATATACAAGGGCTGTCTGGAAAGTATGTAGCCATATAATATGAAAAATAGAGGCATTTATGGCTGGATTTTTTCTGGACAGCGTATGTATGCATGAGTTAATATATATGTCTATATATCCCAGCTCTGTCTTCTGTGACACCCAGTTGCAATGAATACATCCAGAGCCCAGATCTTGGTTTCTAAGAGCCATTCTCTAGTAAAAAGAACCAGAAACTGGTTGATTCCAGAACTGGGACAGGGAAAATTCAAGATGAGCCTGGAGCACCTTGTGGTACTGGAAGGGAAGGAAATGCTAACAACAAAATGATGGGGCATGTCAAATGTTGGAAGAACCAAGAGCTGACTTGAAGGACTCCCATTGGAACAACCTGAGCAACAAAATAAATAGCAATAATATTGAATTACAACTAGGCTGACCAGACACACCATTTTAAATGGGACGGAAAGCAATTGTCCTGTTCCAAATTGTACGTATGGTCAGCCTACTGACACCTTGAATCCAGCCCAGTGAGACTGGGCTGCCCATAGGTACTGTTCGAAATAACAATGCTGTTGTTTTCTGTCCCATTTAAAATGGTATGTCTGGCCAGCCTACTTATAATCCAAAGAAAACAAATGAATATCCATGAATCCACAGTGCTATAAATAAATAACCAAATAAATTTTTAAATGTTGGAGACAAGTAACAGCTCCTCCTCACAGAAGATTTCTAATTAATAAATGCAGAAGAATTGAGGGAACTAGAAAGCCACAGTTGGTCCACCACAGTAGGAATTGCTGTAGACAGGAATTGATGTATACTAAAATCAGTGGGCAAAAGTTTGAGTAGAAACAGGATATTTGCCTAACTCTAAAATATCTAGTACTTTACAAAGGAAAACAGTTAAGTCTCCAGTGGAGAAACCTGGCAGATACCACGTGAGCACAGTGATCAAGGTTAACATCACAAGTTATGCTCACAGACATCATACATCTAATAGGAAGCACTGAGAAGGACATGTTGCTTCTCAACTCAGTAATGTATAACCTCAATCTTATCCTGAGAAAACATCACATAGACCTGAATTGAGGGTCATTCTACAAAATAACTGGACCTGTATTCTTAAAAGTACCAAAGCTATGAGAGTTAAGGAAAGACTGGAAATGACCCAGATAGGAAGAGACTTAGGAAAGGTGACAGCCAAATCCCATGTGGGATCCTGGATTGCATTCTAGAACAGAAAAAGAACACTAATGGAAACACAGGTGAAACCCAAATGAGATTTGTGCTTTAGTTAATAGCGTCATATCAAGGTTAATTTCTTTGTTTTGATCAATGTTTTCTGGTCACATAAGATGTTAACAGAAGGGAAAGCTGGATGAAAGATTTACAGGAACTCTACTATTTTGGCAAGGCTTTTGTAAGTCTAAAATTGTCTGAAAAGGTGCACAAGCACATGCATACACGTAGACGCACTAAGAAGGCCAAACGACGTGTCTGGGTCTGATGCATTTCTTCACCCACTCACTTGTTGAGTGCCTCCTCTATGCTGGGCATTGTTCTCGGCCTGGGAAGTCTGTCATAAACAAAACAAAAGTCCTGCCCTCGTGGCCCTGACCCTAGTTGGCCAGAAAGAACAAAATAAGTGTGTTAGATATCGATAGTGTTAAAGACAAAGCTGGGAAGGGGGTGTGGGGAGCTGGTGTCCCTGAAGGCAAGCCTAGTGTCTTGTAACTATGAGGGAGCCTCCAGGATAGAAATGGGCCTCCCTTCCCATCTGTCCCGTGGCTTCACACTGTTTTCCTCTCTGACTCCTCAACAGGCATTGTTGCCAGTAACACCCGGGACAATAACACAGGGGCCACCTACCCGCACTTGAACTTCAGCATTCCCATCACAGTGCTCCAGCCGGCCTTGCAGCAGTATAGTCACACAGGCAACCTGGATGGCCTCCGGGAGCTGGACCATGCCACTGAGCCAGTGAGGGTGGTGTGGCGGCTGCAGCGGCCCCTGGCAGAGGCCCCACGGAGCAAGCTCTAGGCAGTCACCCTCTGGAGAGAAGAGTGACCATTTCTTGCCATGGGGAGTGCTGAGGCAGTGGCAGCCTCAGGATCCTGACTGGGCACCCCACAGCTGGCGGCCTTCCCATCACCACCCACTTTGTTTGGCTCTGGAGCCTGGATCAAACTTCTCAGCCCCAGAGGTCTCCAGCCCACAGCCCATTTTGGGGTGTTTTCCCCAGCTCCCGCCTCTCTGCCCCTGGCCCTAGACTCAGCTCTGTTATTCCCCATGTGGGGAGCCGAGCACAACCGCACATCAGCTCTGCCCCTGACAGGCAAACACTGGCTGGAAGGGACCCTCTGTTCCTGTCTCCCGATGGCCCCTGGCTGCCTGGAGCAGCTGCTTCACTGGGGCCTTGGCCCCTCCACCTACTGTTAGACTGGGGCTGACAGCACGGGGATGCCCTCAGGAAATCTCGGCAGGTAGGTCCTGCTCTGAGGACCGGAGACGAGAGAAAGGAGTGTCTCCCTGTTCTGACAGGCCTATGGGGAGGCATAGTCCCCCAAAATCAGGACTCCTATGTCTTCATCTGTCAGGTGTCACTGACCTGCAGGGGCACTCTGACACAGTGCCTTAATTTTCTAGCCCATACAATGGGTCTCAGATCTTGGGGGTAGAATATGTCTGATTGGGGTCTGGAAATAAACAGGACCTATGAGAGGACTCCATATTTGTATATACCACGTTCTTTTCCCCCCTCTGATTTGAGAGTTGAATTGGGAATAGGGAGTACCAGGCACAGAAACACGCCTCCTCTGTCCTGCTTTCTCTGTGGAGTTCGATGTCACAGGATATTGTCATGCCAGACTGGTCTTGGTAGCTGGCCATGGCACCAGTTGGCACTGGGTTGTTATTGTGGATCCCGAAAGGTGGTGTGGTCTTGGCCTGGCAGCAAGTGTTTACAGCAGCGCTGTCCAGCTTTGTGGCTTCCCTGGGTCACACATAAAATACACCAACACTAACGACAGCCATTGAGCTAAAAAAAAAAAAAGGTTGCAAAAAACATCCCATAATGATTTAGGAATTTGTGTTGGGGCTCAGGTTGAACATGCCTGGTTTGTAGGGTACCTGGGTGTGGCAGGCTCTGGCATGGCTGGGAGGGGGGGAATTGAAAGATGAGTGACGCCAAGGCGGCCCCTGTGAGAACACAGCCCTGCAAGTCAGGAACATGCACTGTGTGCCCAGGGTCCTGCACACGCAGGCGCTCAAGGAATGGTTGTAAGTCTTGGACAGCCTGAATGCCATTTGGGGGCTGGCAGGGGGGCTAATTCTAACTATAGAGAATCTTTGGGAGTACTCTGTCTAATATGTACTTGAGTGCCAACTCTGGGCAACCATAGAACACTCTTGTGATGGTTGTTCCCCTCTTTATGTATTAGGAATGGGTCCAGAGGGCAAGGTCAGCCCGGGAGAAGTGCCACAGTGATATAACGGTAGCAGCAGGGGGTAGCAGCAGGGGAGGGCTGAGGTCTGACTACTGGGATGGATAAAGGGACAGTTGACATGAGCATGTATGGGTACCAAGCAGCTCAGGCTGTTAGGAGGAGTCTGGTGTGTCCGCCTAATAGAGTAGGTAGGAAGGGAGATATGAGCAGGAGGAGGAGGAACAAGGAGCCCCCCCCCCCCCACACACACACACAGGTAACCCAGTGGCATCACCAACATCCCATTAGGAATCCACTGAAGAAAATAGCTAGAATAAAACCTTGGGCTAAGGCAGAGGTGAGGGAGACATGCAAAAGAAGGAGGAAGGGAGAAAAACAAGGAGAAAGACAGGACAAAGGGAGGAGGAGGCTCACCCAGTCTGTAGGCTAAAAGGTCAGGGTCCCAGAGACCAAGCTTGCACTGCTACCTACCCTCAGGTCAGCCCGCTCCATGCTTGGAGTGTACCTGCTTTGCTATGAACTTTGCTGTCTGCTGCTCACTTGACTCTGTCTTGACTGAATTCTTTCCTTCAAGATAAGAACTGAGGACAAAAACGCATGGAGCAGGCTGACCTGACCGAGGACAGGGAGCAGCCCACTGTCTCGGGGGCCCTCGCCTTTTATCCTATAGACTGGGTGGTCCTCCTCCCTTTGTCCTGTTTTTCTGTTTTCCTCCTTGTTTTGCTTGTCTCCCTCACCTTGGTATGTTTGCCTCAGCCCGTCCTTGTTCTAACCATGTGCTTCATAACGGGGTGTTGGTGACAAGCCCACGAGTACGAAGAGCAGGGCAGCTCCGTTGTGCTCAGACGGAAGACTGTCCAGGGGCCCAGGGAGGATCGGGCAGGGCTTCATCAACACGACGAGCTGAGCCCCCAAAGGAGGGTCCAGGTGTTTATCAAATGGACTGGAAACAGGGACAACCTGTGCTCCGGGCTGAGGGCGGTGGGAGCTGGAACACGGAAGCGTGAAAATGCGTTCATGTTCTGGCAGGACTGAAGGGAGAGAAAACAAAAGGAGGAAGACCAGAGGCTGGAAAACCGGTTACAATGGCCCTGGTGACAGAGAAGTCACCTGAGGCGGGACTGGCTGAGCTCGTGGCTGAGAACAACCTGCCTGCCGTCCCCAGTAGTCAGTAAAATCTCGTAGAACTGCCAGTGTTCCAGCCTCGGAACCCTACGTCCCACTACCTCTGGCCCCTGGAAATTCCAAGACAAAAGTCCTTGGTTAGGCAAGGAGCCCTGATGTTGGGTTCCAAAGCTGTGTGCGGAGTGAGAAGAGCGGAGTGATGTGGAGGGAACTGGCTGGGGAAGGGCGCGAGGGGTTGGACTGAGACCCTCTTCCCTCTCTTGGGTCAGGGTGTCCTCTGGTTGCCAACGTGTTGAACGTCAGACGTCATCCCTGATTTTCATGCCTTGGCAGGTCCTTGAGACCAGTTTTGATATGCCACACCCCAGCCTGCAATGGGGTCACTGCATACCTCTCCTCCCTCCCCGCTTCAGGTTTATGCTGCAGTTTTTAGGGTCCTTCCCTTTGTGCCCTGCTCATGGAATCCTATTCATCCATCTAGGCCCAGTGACTCCAAGGAAACTTCCTTGACCTTGCAAAGCCCCGAGGCTGTCTCCCTGCCCTGGGCAGGCTGTAGTGCTCTCTCCTCACCTCTCTGTCTCCCACGGGCCCAGGGCATGTACCCAATAAGTTTCCAATGCTTGCTAGACTCTCAGCTGAGGCTCTTCTTTGCCTGCTCAGTGACTGCTGACCCCCTTAGGAATGATGTCCTGCTGAGGGTTTCCTGGCTTTAGGGCCAGGGCCCAGCTCTGCTTTACTAGCTCTGTGCTTTTGCCTAAGTTTGTAGCCGATGAGCCTCACTTTCCCCATCTGTGAAATGGAGATTAATAAAACTTACCTTGGAGGACCTGTGTGAAAAGTACATCTGAAGATCTCCTTAGTTTGTGTTTAATAAATATTAGCAATTATTTTTCTAAGAGTGCCAGTGGGATTGTTTCATCAGAAATGCATCGTTCTGGTTGCCAGGGGCTGGGTGGAGGGAGGAGGGGGAGTGACTGCTAATGAGCATGAGGTTTCCTTTTGGAGGGATGAAAGTGTCCTGGAGTTAGATAGCAGTGATGGTTGCATAACCTTCACACCACTGAATCGTACACTGTAAAACAGTGAATTTTATGGTATGTGAATTATATTTTAATTTTAAAAAATCATTCATTTAAGCAAGCATTTGTGAACTCCTAGGGAACTAGGTGCTGGGTCATTGCCAGAAGCTGGGGACCCAAACAAAGCCCAGGAGAGTGAGGTCTCTGCCCCAAAGAGCTGGTCAAAGGTGGTGGTGGTTGTTGATGTCAGAGTTTAATCCCAACCCTACTTTCCTGTAAAGTTTCAGGAGGGAAAAGAGGAGATAAGTTTGGGAGATTTTGGAAGTTTGCAAAGTCCAGAATTAAGGCAAGGTGTGCTGTGCCTGGAGCGTCAGATCAACCCATGGCTCTATGATGAGTCCCTGTGAGACAGGATTAGGATGGGCAGGGCCCTGGGGCTCTCTGCACCTGCACTCTGGCACCATTGCTCTTTTGGGTCCCCAGGGGCTGAGACAAGGAGGTGGAGATTCCCACTTCTCTGACTATTCCCTCCTTCAGGCCTCATTCCCTGGGGAGGGTGCCAGCTGGGATAGGAGGAGAAGCCAGGATTGCAGAGAACTGGAAGATGCAGCCTGGGCTTTGTTAGGGAGCAACCAACTTCTCTCCCAGCTTGAGGTGATTCGGAGCCCCAATATCTTCTCAATGGAATTGATCAGAATGTTCCCTCTGCCGGGGTATTGGATACAAAGTCTTTGGCCACAGCTTTTGGAAGAGGTACAGAAATGGCCACTTCTAGTATTAACATTCAGGAAAACCAGATCGAAGAAGGACAGTATTCAAAAGAGTGTTGGGAGCCGGGAAGCTGCCAACGCACCGCATAGCCTTGAGCTAATCAGCCCATATAAAATATCTCTAATAAATGGCTGCTATGTATTCGTTACTGCTGTGTGCCAGGCACCACGCTAAAACACTTGAAATAAAAGATCTCAATCTTTTCCACGACTCATAGGGGAGGTGCTAATATTTAGGGGAGGTGCTAATATTTGCATTAAATAGATGAAGATGACTTTTGTCACCAAATTAGCTTGATCCTACACCAGGTTGTAGCTTGTATCAGCCCATTTTTCTAGAGATCCTAGTCCAAGCCCCCTCCATCCCCCTTTTTTTTTGTACCTAGACTGCCCTCCTAACTTGTTCCCCCAGTTTCAGGCAACCTTGGCCACTCCCCCATCCTTTTTCCTTAGGTCATACCTCAGACCTGTCACTCTTCTGCAGAAAACCCTGCAGTGGCCTCCTGTTGCCTTTGGGGATGACAGGGAGTCACCAGGACCTGGAGGCCTGCACCACTCTGCTCACACTGGCCACTCTGTCCCCCGCCTCTGCAATGCCGTGGCTTTCAGCAATTTGCCCTGCCTCTGGGTCTTTTGCACATCCAGAGCACATTTGCCTTCTCTGTGCCCAGGGCTAACTCCTCCTTGAAGAGAGGCCTTGGCACCCTTCCACTGCCCCAGTCTTTCTTACTGCAATGAGTGATACATCCAGCGGAAGGCAGAAACCATGCCTGTTTTGTTCTCCACTTCATCTCCCAGCGCCTAGCACAGGGCCAGGCATACAGTGGTGCTCAACTGGGTTTAAACTTTCTAGGATTATTTATACGCATGAACGGAGGAGGATGGTGATCTGCCCAAGGCGGCACAGCCCGCGCCCGGGAGCCCTTGCGCCGAGGTCCCGGGGCTGGGGGCGCGTTAAAGGTGTCTGGCAGAAAGTCTGAGCGGAGCGGCGGAGGCCACGCTCACCTGCGGGCCGCGGGGCGGAGAGCGCGAGGGCATTTCCCGGTGGAGCCCGCCGGAGGCGTGGCCTGTCCGGGAGGGCGGGCGCTGCGTCACGGCCGTCGGGAGGGGCCTCGGGGCCCAGCGGCGACCCAGCGGCCAGTCGGAGAGGCGAGGCAGCGGGAGGCGGCCCGCGTGTGAGGTGGTGCTCCCCGCGGGTTCTTGGGGTCCTCGGCGCCTGCAGGGCCCCACAGACGAGCGGAACCGCGGCACGCCGGGACCTGGAAAACTTAACAGACAGCTTCGGAGGTCGGTGGGCCGGAGTCGTGAGGAGGGGCTGACCTCTGGGATACGGGGCTCAGGCCCGCACCACCCTAGTTCCCCCAGAACACAGCAGAGAGGTTTACTCTCGGAGAAGGCAGGGCAAACTCTTCCCCTCGCCGTCGGCTCCCCGAATTACTGCCAAGTCTCCCCAGGTAAAACGGGAGCCTCCATCCCACCCCTTCCCGGCCCGCATCCTGGGAAGGCTCTGGGAGTCCCCGCTGGGTGGAAGCCTGTGTCAGGGCAGGAGGAAAGCCTCCGTCTCTAGGAGGGAGATACCCGGGTTACTCAGTGTCTACACGGGCTGGGATGCCGGCGGTCCGCTTCTCCCCTCCACGAAGCCTTAGGCTCCGTGTGGACAAAGGCCAGCGGGTGCTGAACTAACTGATGGGGCTGGGGAAGCCCAGGACGCCTGAAATCCACCGGGAGCTGCTTTTACTGGGTGACAGTGCGCACTTTGCTTCCAACACAACTCGCTAAACACACCTGTCTACCCTAAGAGTGACCCTTGGATGTAGTGAAGGGTGTGGGGAGCGAGGGAAGAGGCCTTTGGGAGTTGATGATCCCACAGGAGGCCAGGCACAGGGCAGAAGGTCAGTTTGGAGAAGGGCTTGCAGGTGTCTCAGGTATGCCCTGTGTTCAAAGGCCAACTTGTAAAATATGTAAAATACCAAAGAGGCCTGCTCAGGTTCTCGTGTGTCTTTGTGTGTGTGAGTGTGCCCCCGGCCCTGGTGAAAACTGTCCCTTTCATTTCCAAGGCCCCAAGCTCTCAGACCCCACCTGCCCTCACCCCAGCACCTAGCGAGAAGCCCTCCAAGGGCACATTGTGTAACCCTGCATGTGGAGGGCCTCCATTTCAGGGAAGGAGACTGCCCATTTGAGCAGGACCTTGTTCAGGGCTACCCAGCGGTGAAGTGGTGGAGCTGGGCAGAGCAAGTGTGTACTCCAGGGCCAGCTTGGTCTTTAACTGGTGGTGAAAGAGGAAGGGTCCAGACACAGGCAGTGAGCAGAAGGTGGGGGTGTTAAGGGAACCACAAAGTGACTGCTTCCCAGGATGATGTACAAATTTTGTGACCCAGGTTTTCATACAGGATTATGTATGACATTGGAATGAGCCTGTCTGCCCAGAGCTACCCCCTTCTGGGCATGAAAGGACAGCTCCTCCCTCAGACTTTGAGTCCCTTTCAGAAATTGGTCTTTTTTAGGGTTATATTCAGCATTTTTCCCTGGGAGGGGCAGCTACTGGCCACACAGTGCCCACCCTTAGCCTGTCCCAAGGTGTCTAGGGAGGGAAGCTGTGGGATCCTCTCCCTCCCCCAGGTGGAGATGGGACATTAACGGTGCTTAGAGTCACAATCTAGTGGCCCTCTCATCTAGGATGGCCACTCTGGAAACATGACTATAGAGATGTACCCTCAGAATAACTGGTGAGAACTCTAAAAGCTGTGTTGTATTTGTAGTCTCTATGAAGCAACTCTGGGCAATGTCCTTGCTTAAGAGTCTACATAGTTCCTGCTGCTTTCAGGGGAGTGACCTCTCACCAGCTTTGGCATAAATGTAACTTCATTTTTCAGTAGATTCCTAGTATTAGAAAAGAGTTCCCCTGGAGTAAGGCTGAGTGTCCTTGGTAGAGAAAACAGGATTTACTGAGAAAATTCCAGTATAAACCAGAGTGTGTGTGTGTGTGTGTTTGGGGTGGGGCCAAGGAAAAATTCCTTAGGAGTTGCTGGACAATTAGGATCTGTTCTCTTGGACCTTCTTTTATGCTAACCTTCCTGAATCTAGATTTAGTTAAGATTCTCTGTGCTCTCTCTTTGGCTTGATGTTCAGTTCAAGATCAGATGCAGTTGGCAGTTCCTCAAAAAGTTAAATCTAGACTTACCATAGGACCCAGCAACTCCACTTCTAGGTATATACTCGAGAATTAAAAACCTATGTTCATGCAAAAACATGTACGTGAATGTTCATAGCCAGAGGGTGGAACAATCCACATGTCCATCAGCTGATGGATAAAATGTGGTATATCATACAGTGGAGTAGAAAGGAATGAAATGCTGATATGTGCTATAAATGAATTTTGAAAACGTTATGTTAAGTGAAAGAAACCAGACAGAAAAGGTACAACATAGATAACTCTGTAGTGACAGAAAGATTGGTGGTTGCCAGGGGCTGGAGGGAGGAGAGAATGAGGAGTAAGTGTTGATGGATGTGGGGTTTCTTTTTTTTTAGGGTGATGACAGTGTTCTTGTATTAGATTGTGACAAGAAATTCACAACTTTATGAATGTACTAGAAACCACTGAATTGTACATTTTAAAATAGCAAATTTTATCTCAATATTAAAAAATTAGATTGTAGGAGGCCTGCCCTGTTTTTAAAACTATAATTTCTATAAAAATGACTCATTTAAAAATATTCAAACAATACAAAAAGAAAGAAAGAAAGAAGAAAAGCTCAAAGAAAGTAATCCCATCATCTGGTGAACATTGAACATTTTGGTTTAGAGCACAGGTCTGTCAGACTCTTGAGGATTGAACTTGGGCTAGTTACTGAATTTCTTTCCAAAATGGGGAGAAAAACTCACACTTCAATGCAAAGGTATGGGTATGCGTGCGTTGAATGCTCGCTGATGTAGTCGTTACACGTACGTGTGTATATGCAGCTCAGTACATGTGTTTGGTTGCCCGTAAGAGGGATTAGGTTGTGCATACTGTTCAGTTAACCTGACTTTTTTATGGACAAACTTTAAAAAAAAAAACAACTTTATTTTTTTTAGAGTAGTTTTCATTCCACAGCAAAATGAAGGGAAAGGTACAGAGATTTCCCATATACCCCCTGTCCTCACACATGCATAGCCTCTCGTATTATCAACATCACTCACCAGAGGGGTACACTTGTTACAGCTGATGAATCTACATTGACACAGTCACCCAAAGACCATAGTTTACATTACGATTCACTCTTAGTCTTGTACATTCTATGGGTTGGACAAATCATGGACAAATGTTTCATATAAAAATCATCCACCCTAAAAATGAATGGCTCCCGAATACTCCATTATATGGGTGTATAACAGTGCATCCTGTAGTCTCTCATGGATGGAGTGTTTACCCAGTGTTGAGGCTGTTTACCCAGCACTACTGCTACTTTAGAACATATAATTCAGCATCTCTTCCATTGCACACATGCATTTGAGCACTTACAGGGTGTGTGCCTGGGAACGCAGGCCCACGGCTTAAGCTCAGGGTTTAGGTATGTGGCAAAGTAGGTCATGGCCAAGCAGAGGGGAGTCCAGCTGTCCTCAAGGGCCACTCAAGAACTGGCATTGGAGGAGCAGAGGGAGAGCTGGCATGTCCAAGAGTGTTGAGCAATGGAAGCTGCTAGGAAGAAGAGCTGCAAGCCCATCATTTCCCCAAGTGAGTGTGTCAGAGGTCAGTAGAGGAGAGAGAAGAGCAGATTCCAGGAGAGGAGGAGGCTTTTGGAGTATAAAAGCACCTCCCTTCCCTTCAGCCAGCCTCTCATGGGCTTAGATGTGCCCCAAACCCACCACTGGAACTCCAGAGAAGCAATTTACCTTCATTGAGGGTGTGCCTAGTTGGATAGGCCAGGGCCTGCCCTTTGGAAAAAGCCAGTTGATGATCCTGGAGATGCTAAGTGGGCAGGGGTTCAACTCCTTTGGCCAACCCATTGTCCATCAGACCTGCGCTGGGGTCCCTGGGCTTTCCTCCCTGGGAAGGAAGCCCTGGGAGAGACCGAGGGCATGCCTGGTAGTTAGAACTGGTGAGTGTGTAGGCGCAAACACTGCCCTGGCATGACAGGCACCCTGTGTGTGCTGGCCCGTCCCCTGCCGTCCTGACGTCCCCACCTTGTTCCCTGAACTCGTCCTAAGCCTTCTTTTCTGCCACTGGATTCTTGGCCCAAGCTGTCCCCTCTGTGGAGAAGCCCCTGGCCCCAACCTCCTTGAGCTTCCCTGGGTGGCCCAGTGTGACCTGACGCATGGTAGATGCCTTCTCGCCAGCAAGCTGTGTAGTCTCTCTCAGGCCCAGCCAGTGTGGAAGCAGAGCTCTCCGGGTATTTCCCAGACCTCCTGGCTGGCTGCTGGCCCAAGGGCAGGCTGGCACAGAGGCAGCCACGCTGAAGGGCGCAGGTGAAATGCACCCCCTCCATAGCCCGTCTCTTCTGACACTTTCTCAGGCCCTGCTCGCTTCCTGGTGTCCATTCCTGACCTCTCGCTGGGCCCCAGAGACCTCTTGGGTTTTGGCTCCCAGAAGACATTCTTCTTCTGGCCCAGTTGGCAGATTCAGCCTGATGAACACTCAGGGGGCCTGGAGCAGCAAAGGTGGCACTGCGTGCTGGGGACTTGTTTGGGTCCCGGCCCTGCTGAGGGCCCAGCGACTGCGTAGAATGCCCAAGCCTCCGTGCTTTGGGGACCATCTAACCAGTGAGAAGCAGCTTTAAATCCCCTCCGATTCTGTGTGTCAGATGTAGCCTGCCTTGCCAGGTTCTCCCTCCCCTGGGGAGAAATTAGGCAGTGGGCATTTGAATACTAATGAGAACGGTGCCTGGAGGTCCAACCATAAGCTGCCCCACTAAGTGTGGGAAGTTGTGGGGACCATCTTAGGGGCCACCATGTCTTGGAAACCTATGTGTGTAAAGACATCTCGGGGTGTCCCTTCCCATTACAGGGGGTAAATGGAGGCCCAGAGAGGGAAGGGGTTGTCCCCGGTCCATGCAGACAATACAGGACAGAGTGGTGGCCTTCCAGCTGACTATTGTGTTGTTGAGGGAGCAAATATATTGAATGAAAAAATCAAGCCTTTTGGACAGCTTGCTGTCTGTCCCTCAAGTTTGACCTGAGTCCACTTCCTCCTTCCTTGCCACGCCTTGGCCCCGTCATCCCCCACTCTGAACCTCCCCTCCCTGAAGCCCACAGCAGCTGTTGGGCCTCTCTTGCTGCTTGCTGTGAGGTGTGAGCTTTGCTTCTTTCCTAGCACGTTTCTCTGGCAGCCTGGTTTATTTCTGCCTCTCCTTAGAGCTTGGCACAGGCCAGGAGGTTTGATGGCCTGTCCCCTCTAGCCAGCGTCTCCCAACAACCCCTCACTGCTCTTGGGATCTCAACGGCGGTCCAGGAGTCTCAGCTCCTCAAACAGCTGTTCTCCCACACTGCAGAGCCCCTGAGGCCCTACACCACGAGCATCCTTCTCTGGGGTTAAGCTGTGCTGGGGACAAGGCCCCTGACTGCAGGCCAGCCCCTCTGCCTTCCATAGGGGCAGACTCAGGAATGCGCCAGGTGACCCAGGCCCTTTGGAGAGTGAGCCTGGTAGGTAGACTCCCAAGCCGCTGGGGGAGCCCAGGCAGGCTTTGCCACCTTTATCCTCTGTGCTCAGCAGTTCAGCATCTGGTGACCCAGCCCAGCGCTGTTCTCTGCCTCACATGTCCTACAGTGTTTGGCTCTGGGCCAAGGGTACTTGAATTTTAGCTCCTCAGAGACTCAACCAAGGTTTGTTCTCAGTTTGCTAGGAACGAGTCAGGCTGCCCAGGTCCATGTGTGACCGTGAGCCTGGGCCTGAAGATCTGGCCCTCTCTGTGGACGCTCCTTGATGGCAGCTCCCGTCTGGGTATCAGGCAGAACCTTGGTCCGCCCACCCCCGACTCTCACTGGAGCCTGTGTGATCAGTGCTTCTCCCCCACCTTCTTTTAATTAACGGACATTCCTTTTCAGTCCTTAACCAGCTCTTTCTTCTCCCAGCAGGTATTCCCTCTTGCCCTGTCTCCTGGGGGATGTCACCCAGCAGTCCCAGTGTACATCCACTGTCCCAGGAATGCTCAGGGGAATGACCTGCCCACTGTAGGCCTCTCCTCCCCACCATATGTCATGTCCTTGGTCACCCTTCATCTGTCTTGCAGGTTGATCGTCATAACCTGACAGTTGATTTCTTTAGACCTGAGACTCAAGCTGGTGACCTGGGGGTGGGCAGGTTGATCTGGTCGCTGTGTTTGCTTAGGACAAGTCTTAAATATTTTTGTTTAGTTCCTTTGATGTAGTCTTACTTGCAGTCCCCGATAGGTGTGCCTACCATTACTGTTACCATGCACCTGACCTACTTCCTACATCCACATTGTCCACCTGGCCTTTGGAGTTTGTAAGCCCCACCTTTACAAGGGCAGGGGCCGTAACAGGCTGTCTCTGTCTCTCTGGCCACAAGATCCATGGCACAGGGCACATCAAAGTGTAGGAGCTCAATTAATGTATGTTGTTGAGGGAGCAAATATATTGAGTGAAAAAAGTGCAGAATAGTTTAATGTGTGCAAAAAAAATTGTGGTTATAGGTACACAGACTATCTCTGGAAGGATTCATATAAACATAGTAACAGTGGGTGCCTTGGAGAAGGGAACTGGGTGACTGGGGGATGAGATGGAATTTGATACCCCTTGTTCCTTTGGAATTTAATTCCAAGTTTATAAAATTGGAATTTTATTAACAGACATAATTACATAAGTTAAAAAGATTCCGTCTTGGCATTCGAGGCCTTTCTCGCCGTGGGCTGACCCCTGCCTTCCCATCCTTGAGCTCCCTGACTTCGATGTGATCTCTCCTCCTATCCCAGCAGGGCCTGGTTCAAGATGGGGTCCCAGGTCTCGATGGACATGAGAGGTGTGCACGTGGTGATCGTGGGCGGGGGCTTTGGTGGTATTGCGGCCGCCAGCCAGCTGCAGGCGCTGAATATTTCCTTCATGCTGGTGGACATGAAGGACTTCTTCCACCACAACGTGGCAGCCCTCCGGGCCTCCGTGGAGAGTGGTAATGGGCTCCTTTCTGGTGCTTTCTTGGTGGGAGTAGTCTTGTCATGCTGTGGGTCTGGGGGTGCTTTTCTCTACTTGGGGGCAAGTGCCTGAATTCCACCACTAGACAAATTCTGGAGAATCTTAAGGTCACTGGCCTTAAGCAGCCATCATATCAAGGCCCTAGAAGTAAGAGGTTGAGCTTTCCTAGGGACCTGAGGCACAGATTAGCACCTTGTGGGACGGGGTCGGTACCTTGAGTTTGCTGGCTATTTGGCCAAGGACACCTCTGTTGGTATGCAGCTCAGGAAAGGTCCTGTGCTATTCTGGCCTCCTGTGGGAAGCTCAGTTTTATACTATGGCTTATTCTGTGTCCACTCCCCAGGGTTTGCCAAAAAGACATTCATTTCCTATTCGCTGAGCTTCAAGGAAAGCTTCCGGCAGGGCTTGGTGGTCGAGATCGACCTGAAGAATCAGACGGTGCTGCTGGAGGATGGGGAGGTGAGCATGGGGGCTGACCTGTCCATCTGCTGGCTGCAGGAGGCCCCTGGAGGACGTGACTGCTGGTGGGAGGAGACCTGGGTGGGTGTTCTCAAGGGAGGAAAGAGTCCTCAGTGACCCTCTTACCTGGTGCTGGGCAGATAGCAGCTTTCTCATAAAGAAAGGCCTGTCGACAGCAGCCACGACTGTGTGGTGGCAGGCATTTCTTGAGCTTTTCCTGTATACCAGGCACTGTCTCACATAATTTATCACCCCCCATGACAGTGAGGGAAGTGGCATGGTCTCACTTTACTGAGAAGATAAGTGGCTTGCCCAGGATCCCACAGCTGGGAATAGACTCAGCCCGGATTTGAACCCAGGCAGTTTCACCCCAGAGCCCATGTCTGAAAGCCAATGTCCGGACCAGCCCCAGACCTGGGCAGCCCGGGGAGCCCTCCTCGCTAGCTAGAATGAAAGGGTGGATGCACACGTGATCCACACCCTGCATTAGGCAGTCATGGGGGCAGAGGTTTCTTCACTCTTCTTTGGGTTCCTTGGCACTGGTGTGTGCACCGTGCCTGGTATACACGATACCTGCAGTGTGATGTGAGCTCCGTCAGTGAGCTGCCACAGCCCACTCTTCATATGGAGGGTCACCTGTAGCTGGCCCTCTACTCTATTCAAAGCTAAGGGGGGACTGGAATAAGGGAGATAATTCCTGATCTCATTGGATATGTGGTTTAGTGTGAATCAACTCTCCTTTAACTAATTTTAGGGCTAGGAATCTCCTGCTTGGGAAGATTACAGAGTCTTCTTGTCCTGTGGTTTTAAGTCAAGCTTCCCAGGGCTCTAGAAGGGTCCATGCAGGGCTCCCAGGCCTCCACGGGGAAGTGGGGCTGAGTAGGATGCAGACTCTCTGGTTCCCCACACATCAGCATCTGGTTTTGTGAACTTTATATATTTAGACTCCAAACAGGACCTCCCTTTCTCCCTCCTTCCATCTTTTTTTGGGGGCTGTGGTGGATGGGCAGGGAGTCGTTTCTTCTAAAATACCTAAGAGATTCCAAACTAACTCTACATTAGAAGCTAGACTCCTACTTATTCCCCACAAGTAGTTTCCTGTTCTCTGCTTACCTGCCCCCATCTGTGGAGCACTCACCCCTCCTATTTCCGTGTTGGATGGCTCTGGCAGGAGGTTAAATCTGCTTTCTTAGATATTTCCAGGTTCTAGTGCCACTCCTTGGCCTAACCAGTGTGATTGGGACGGCTGCCTTGGATGTGGGCTGGGGTTGCAGGCAGAAGCCCAGGCCTGCCTTCACCTTCCTTTTCCTCACCTGCCCCTCATAGGTCCTACCCTTCTCCCATCTTATCCTGGCCACAGGCAGCACTGGGTTCTTCCCTGGCAAATTGAATCAGGTTTCCAACCAGCAGGATGCCATTCAGGCCTACGAGAACATGGTGAAGCAGGTGAGCTGCCTGCTGACCCGGGGCAGGGTTGTGAGGGAAGACTGGGTGGTCACCTGAGGAATAGAACAGCTATGGGGATACTTGGGGCTGCAGCAGGAAGACCCCAGGAGCTGTTTGGGGTTGGCAATGAAGAGTTATTAGAAAGAGATTCTTGAGAGGAGACCTTTGGATCTGTCATCAAAGTCTAACCATATGCACTGAGACCTGCTCATGTATCTATTGGTGTGTCCCCAACTCCTCTTCCCAGTTGGAGCTCCCAGTTGCACTGGGCCTTGTGGCTTATAGAGCAGGCTTGGATCTCTGACCTCATTCAGCTTTCACAGCAATCCTGAGATGTGGGTGGGACAGGTCCATTCCCACTAAGTAATGAGGAGTGGAGACCCTGAGAAGGATCCCAAGGTGAGTGCTGCCACATGGCTCAGGCCAGGTCTTTCCCGCTCTGCAAAGCTTCTGAGAAACTGGGAAGAGCAGACATTAGTGTGGAGGTTAGGAACTTGGCTTTGAACTCAGACAGAGCTGGGCCATGGTCATGGGAAAGCGGGGCAGGTCGTGATACCTGCCTGTTCGGGCAGTTGTGACGACCAAGTGAGAAAATATGGGGAGACACCCTGCAAGTGCTTGGGTCTGTGGAAGTGTTACATCTGGACCCTGAATTTGGAAGGTGTTCTCTACTCTTCTTGGCCAAGGGACCCCCACTCTAGGCTGACCCACGAGGCAGGGTGGGTTTGAGGGTGTGATGTACATTTCCTTCTGCTCCAGGTCCAGCGCTCACAGTCCATCGTGGTGGTGGGAGGAGGCTCTTCGGGAGTCGAGATGGCAGCAGAGATTAAAACAGAGTATCCCGACAAAGAGGTGGGCAAGTGGCCTTGGCTTTGACTTCTCAGTGGTCGGCTTCTTTCTGTGCTAAGGAAAATCGAATTTGCTCAGAGTCTGGGAGGCACAGCTCCCTTAATATAAAGCAGGAGTATGTGTTTCCCGTCTCCTGCTCTCTGCACTGGGGGGTACCCTAAAGTCCCTTTCAGCTGGGAAGTTTTCCTGGAGAGCTAAGGGGTGCCCTAGTTCAGTGAGGGGTCCTGCCTTCTGGTCCAGCCAGGAGGATCAAGTCCAGGGGAGACACGTACAAAAGGTTAACTCCTATGTCTTCTTTTTGCTGACAACTAGCTTAGTTGGGGGAAACAGTGGATTTTTGGTCTTTAAGAGGTGGTGGCCTCGTCCTGGACAGCCACATGGGGAGAGCCTGCCGGGCAGCCCTCACTGTGCATGCTGGGGAAGGACCGGCCAGCATTGCCTCCTGCCCCTGGGTGGGTGGCCCCGTTCCTTTTCAATGACGGCGGGTAGAGCACCCACCTGGCACTCTGGAGAAAAAGAACACCCTGGCAGGCTCTAAAACCTCAGCTGAGTGCCGAGTGGTGATCAGTAATTATGGGCCCTGGAGGCAAGCGCCTGCTTGCAGTGGATGCCGGGTCAGTTTCTGAGAGCCGCACGGAGCCTGTGGCTGGTTTTTCCCCCGAGGAAGACAGGTTGGTTTTGAAGAGTGAGATCATTGTGGGCTAATTTAATTATATGGCTGTTCTCTGATGAATGGTTGGGCATTATTGTGAGTGATTAATGTAACAGTTTATTAATTCTGATTTATGGGGTAAAGCCCAGTCGAAGTGGCAAGGAACTCAGTATGTCTGTGTTTATAATTTGTAGACGAGTAAGTCATCGAGCCACCCTTTCGTAAGGAAATACCTACTGAATTAAGTGCCTTATACACATTTTCTCATTACAAAATTCCTATGCATGGGACTGTGATCCCATCTCACTGAATTGTCAGGCAGGGTCCACGTGAGTATCCAGGATGGGATTCCAACCCAGGCCATCTGACTTCAAAGTCCGAGTTTTGAAATCCATTCCAGGCTGCTTTCCACTTCCCTGTGCTGTTCTGGACAGCATGTAGACGTGCCCAGATGCGCTAACTTTAGAACCAGCTTTAATGTAAATGTCAGCCTGATTCACAGTGAGAATGCGAGTGGCTTATAAATGGACTATGTAATTAGAAGTGACCAAGGATGCTTGAACATAATTCTCCCCGTGGCCCTTGGAGAGGTGTGGCTTGTGGAGCACTGGCACAGTCTGAGTCCTAGGCTAGGACATGTGGCTCTACCCTAGCTCTGTTAGCTTACTGTTCTGGTATTGGGCAGATGACTTCACTGGGGCCTCAGTTTCCCCACCTGTAAACTGGAGGTAGGGGTGGCGGTGGGGTGAGATGGACTGATGTGTTTTTAAGCCTCCTCATGTGAGCAGGAGACTTAGTGGCTTCTTCTCTGTCCTGTGGTCATTTGTCCCCAGGTCACTCTCATTCACTCCCAAGTGTCCCTCGCCAACAAGGAGCTCCTGCCCTGTGTCCGGCAGGAAGCAAAGGAGATTCTGCTCCAGAAAGGCGTGCAGCTGCTGCTGAGTATGTGCAAGCTCCCCTCTGGCCCTGGTCCTCTCTGCCCCCGGCCCGCTCATCCCCGAGCTCTCTCTGTGTCCCCGAGTGGAGCATCAAAGCCTGTTCACACCCTGTTGTCCATCTGGAGGTTATGTCTGTCTGTAGACAGGGCAGAGGCCCTAGTGCCATGGGATTTCCATGTCATGGAGGCAGCACTGTCTTGGCTATTGCTTTGGACACAGCGTAGGTGGAATCTATTTGTTGAATGAATTAAAAACTCACCTAAAGGGTTTGACCTGAATTAGGATATCTCTGTGGTGGGGAAAACAGGTTTTTTGGTTTGTAGTTTGAGGGTGGTGAAGACTATAGCTTTTGTCCAGAGCAGGAGAGAAAACCACCCAGCATGTTAGAGAGTGGGGTTCTAACCCCAGTGGTGTCACCCCTACACTTCACAGGGCTCAAACTCCTTGTTTATTTTCAGGGGGGGAGTGTGGGGTCTCCTCCAGGAAAGGTCATTCCAGCTCTTGGTTTCACTGTACCTGACCCGAAAGTACTGTGACCACATGTACTTTCAGGCAGTGAGGAGACTAGCCTGCCTTCTTGACTTTTCTTGCTTCACTTTTGTCAGTGTGCCTAGTCAGGATGGTGTAGCTGACAGTCAGGGAGGCATGTTGGAGGTCTTCCTCACATAGCTTTTCCCAGAACTTCTTAGGAAACTCAGCCTTAAATTGCTTCTTGGATCCCTTGGGGCCAATGTCCAGATTGTGCTTCATGGGGCAGCAGAGTGGAGTGGGAGGGGGCAGGGAGGGAAGGCGGGACTAGAGCCATTGCCTTGTTGGGCCACAATGTCCAGGCCATTCCCGGGGTTTTCCCGCCTTCCCCAGGTCAGCCTTGGCTGGGATCCCAGCCTTGATGATGTGCCTACCTTCCGCCAGCCTCCTGGTCACAGACTTCCCTTGACAGGTGAGCGGGTGAGCAACCTGGAGAAGCTGCCTCTCAACGAGTACCGAGAGCACATCAACGTGCAGACGGACAAAGGCAAGGAGGTGGCCACCAACCTGGTGATTGTCTGCAATGGTGTCAAGATCAACAGCTGTGCCTACCGCAGTGCATTTGGTAAGCACTGAGCTCCCCAGGTTGCCTCCTCACTCTCCAGCCGCCCAAGAAGGCCCTTCGGGCCTTTCCCCCAGGAATCGGCACCGCCTGCCTCCCCCTCCACCCCAGCAGCTCATCTGTCTTTTCTGAATGGTGACATCAGACTTTAAAGTCAGGTTCGGGTCCACTCTTGCTTTGCCTTCCTCAGCTGTGATGATAATGACTTAGCTCAAGATGTCCAGTCACCAGAATCTTCCAAAACTGGGGCCTGCTCCCTAGTGGTGAGAGATGGGAACAGGTTTCAGAGACAAAAAAGACCCATTTTTTGTTCCTTGGAACAGGGATGTGAGGAAATTTACAGGATCAAGTCTTTCTCTATTCACAGGTGTGCAGCTCTCCCCAAACCCGGATCCAAATGTTTGGCCACTTGAACTTGGAATTACCATTTGGGGAATGGGGGCAACAATGTGGCCTCATGTTCTTAAAGCTCAATACTGAACTATCTAGCTAACTGCAGGTGGAGCAAGTGGACTAATGACCTCCAGGTGTGAGCTGGAGACTCAGTGGCTCCTGGCCAGGCCCCGTGGTTGCTGTGCCCCCAGGTCCCCGTCATGAATTCCCGAGCGCTCTTCCTGCACAAGGAGCTCCTGCTTTGTGCCCTGCAGTAAAGACTTACCTAATCCCAAAAGAAGCGAATACAGGCCAGGCGTGGGGGTAGACTGAGGGCTTATAATGGACAGGGATTCCAGAATTTACTACCTAATTGTCCTAATGTTATATTTTCAAAGATAAACTCTTTTGAGTCCCTTAAAATGAAAAGTTTATCATTTACTAAAGCCCTGCATTTATTTTAAAAATCTGATCCATGTTCAAAAGAGAATTCAAGACTTGGTTAAGTAATAAACTTAATCATTGTAAGTTAATCATGGTAACTTACAAAGAGTTGTGCACATTGTATGAAATGACATTTGCTGTGTTTCTGACCAGTTTCCACCCTGGAATAGTTACTACCTGGCCTTTGCAGGAAGAGTTCTGAGGTGGGGACTTTGGGCAGAAATGTATTAGCTGGGAGGCTTGCCTTTGGAAGGTGGTTGGATTAGCATAGTGCTCCTCTTCACCATGTTCTGGGGCCACTTAACATGGCAGCTCAGGGTCTTGGTTTTGTGTTGATTTTGCCTGGCAGATACTCTACTGGCTAGCAATGGTGCTCTGCGGGTGAATGAGTACCTCCAGGTGAAGGGCTGCAGCCACATCTATGCCATCGGTGACTGTGCTGATGTGAAGGAGCCCAAGATGGCCTATCATGCTGGCCTCCATGCCAACGTGGCTGTGGCCAACATCATCAACTCCACGCAACAGAGGCCCCTCAAAGCCTACAAGCCGGGTAAGGGAATACCATGTGCTTCATAGATTTAAGAGAATTTGTCTTAGACATGACGATGCCTTGGTAGGCTTCAAGATAACTGACTGCTAGAACAAACTCTCGAAGCTGGTGACAGAAACACCCACCTAGAGTGCTTTAAAAATAAATTGAGAATTAGTAAATAAATCTTGGAATTGTAGGCCCACACATGGTGAGCAGAATTCTAGTGTTTGCTTCTCCTCCACAGGCGCACTGACGTTCCTCCTGGCCATGGGGAGAAATGACGGCGTGGGCCAGATCAGTGGCTTCTACGTGGGGCGCTTCATGGTTCGGCTGGCCAAGAGCAGGGACCTGTTCATCTCCACAAGCTGGAAAACCATGCGGCAGTCTCCACCCTGACGGGGAGGCTGCGCCAGAGATGAGGTACCACCGCCACCAGGTGAACGGACGGCTTGACAGATGGTACCCACTTGACAAGTGCTAAAGGGCAAAAGCTCATTTTCTGGAGTAAGAGGCCAGTGACGTACTGACCAGAAACACCATTATAGAAAACCGAAAATGGAGAGACAGAGACAGAGACAGACGTTAACAAAAGATACCTCTAGAGGATCACTTTTTCTGGGTTTGGAAAGGTCAGCTGGTTCTATGCTGGCTGAATCCTTCACTTGGTCCTGGGCAGGGCACAGCCAGCCTTCTCTACCCCACGATATGTGTGTGTGTGTGTGTGTGTGTGTGTGTGTGTGTGTGTGCGCGCGCGCACACGGGGTGTGGCCTTCAGACCTCTTAGAGTCGGGGAGAGAGCTGGGTCTCCTGGGAGCTGGCATCCTGTCTATAAGGTCATGAAAGAGGGCCTGCAAAGTGAGACCAGCTAAGGAAGGGGAGCTGGCCTGCACCCCAACCTCTCCCATTGTTCAGAGAGTAGGGAAGCCAACATGTTCTATAATACACAGGTTATTAATAGGAGCCAATTTTAAACTGCTAGTCCCTACAGCCTTTAATCTTCATGAAACCTATATTTCCATGTTTGGATCCTGATTGTATAGCATAGGTTATATTTAAGAAGAGAGCAAAATACTCCTCCTGGTTAGTCATTCTAACAGAGTGAGTTTTCACAAAGCTAACAGGAGTTAAGACCAAAGCCTGGTCTGCCAGCCACTGGAGGTGTTCAAGGAAAGGCAGCCAAACTAATGTGACCTTTGGATGGGTTGCCATTTGGTTAACATTCATGGAGAAGACCGGGGGTTCAGTGGGTGAACCCCTGTGTGCTTCCAGGCTGCTGTCATGGTCAGATCTGTAAGTGACAAAACTCCAGCTGATGCCGGGGGACCTTGTGGGAACCTTTGTTGTTTTGTGCTTCTGGTTGTCTGGCCAACCCGGATGCCACTTATCTGGAGGCCCCACCATGTGGCAGTAATGCCTGCTGCCAGCTATGTTAAGGTATATAAGTGCCTCTTCTCTTTGGGAGAGAACTTTCAGTTGGAAGGAACCTGTTTTGGGCAACATAAGTTAACTCTCTACAGCAGAAGTAGTTGATGAAGTCATCTGAATAAACTCAGGCCCTGCCCCTGCCCTTTTAGTTGGTGGCCTTCTGATGGCCAGAGAGTCCTTGGACACCAGCCCCAATGGGGTTCTCAGTCCATTCCTTCTGGGCCATGGCCTGAGCCTAAGTGAGATATGTGCCTCTCTCCCAAAGGATGGCTGCCCCACCGGAGCTTCGCCCAGGGCTGCGTTCCTGTGGACCAAGGCCAGCCAGGCCCGCCTTCTGGAAGCAGGACCTGCAGCCTGAGAAACACAGACCATTTTGTGCTATCTGACCTGGGGCCTCGCAGGGTGGGCATCTCCCTCAGCCCATTAGACAGGCCTTGTTCTATCTGTAACATTCTAGACATGTCCACCCACGGGGACACAGTCTTCCAGACTGAGGAAAATGCTGCAGTAAAAGAATATGTTGTAAGAAAGACACTGGATCTTTTATTTTTTTTCTTTCATTTTCTTTAAAAAAAGAAAAACCAAAACAAAACAGAAAAAAGCCTGAAGCAAAACCTTTTTAGGAGTAGTTACAGATAGTATAGGGGCAGGGGACACTAAAACAGAAAAGAAAAGCACCAGTGAGATGCCCTTCTAATTTTCTCCTCTCCATCACTGAATAAAGACAGCCAACAAAGCCCGAGTCACTTTTATGCCCTCCTGCCTTAGAAAAAGTAGAAACAGAAGTCGTAAGAATTTTGAAAGGATTTTTGTGTGTGTATGTAAAAGTCAATGCTATAAATCTAAAACGAAGTCTGTTTTTTTTTTTTTTAAAAAGTTCTAAAACAACAGGAAGAAAACATGGAAAGAACCCCTCATGGCGACCTGGTTTTTAGGGCTGAGGCTCTTTTTAACGAGAATATAAAATGCAAAGGGCTCCTTGCATGGGTGGGACCTGCGCCCGCAGCCTCTGCCACCCGCTTCCCTTCAGCTGCCCTTGCGTCACCCTTCCTCTCTGCTTTTAAAAAATAAAACCTGCTCCTGTGACTCCGCTCGTCCTCTGACTCCTGTTGGAAGCGCAGCCGCGGCCGGGGCGGCTACTTGGTGTCGAGCTTGGCCATCTCCTGCACGTAGATGCCTATGCTCTCGCTGTCGAAGAGCAGGAAGTAGACATTCTTCAGCGAAGACGTGCTCGAGTCATCAAAGTGGGCTGAGATGGCTTTGAGGGTCACTTGGGCGGCTGTCTGTTTGGGGAAGCAGTTTCTGTGCCAGAGGAAAAAGAAAGCACATGTCACTTTGGTCCTTGGGACCCACGGAGTGACTCAGCCCAGGGTGGGGTCAATGCAGGTGTTTCCTATAGGTCTTTCTTCCCGTGGCACTGGGCCCTGGTTTCTACTGCAGGGGAACCAGCAGAGGATGTGTCTCCACTCTGCAGGTGCCCCACTGACTCAGAGGGGCAGGGCTTTAGCCAAGGTCGTAGGGCTGCCCTGTGCTTGAATCTACATGGCCTGATGCGAGTCAAGCTTAGCTTTAAAAACGCTACCAATACAGCATTTCAAATACCTGGTCTTCAAGAAAACACATGAAAGTTTTATTCCCTCAAAACTGGTTTATATGACAAGCAGATTATTTATTAAAGGGCAAAAATGCATGCTCAAAAAAGTCTTTATAACTGCTTTTTCATGCTTTTAATGTTCCTCTCATCAACTCATATAGTTGTACAAATGTCATTGCAGCAGTGGTGACTCCCAGGCTGGGCCCTAGGCACCAGAAAGTCATGACAGCTGTCTCCAGGGTGTGCCATGGCACCCACCTCCAAGGACACAGCTAGTGTGGTGATTTGGGGTCAGCCACCAAGCCCCCTTGAGCGAGTACAGGATAGGCCTGCCTTATACAAATTCTCACTTGTATATAGTGTCTCAATCCAGAACATCATAGCATGTGGTCCTAGCTATGCAAAGAATTCAGCCTGTAGCCTCTGTGTTGAGCTGTGGAGATCCTGTGCTGCTGGCTTGCTTAGGCTGGGACAGGATTATAGCAGGAAGCTAGGTTTCTCACTTCCCTCTTAGCCTTCTCAGGACTCGGCTGGAATAGAACATCGTTAGAGTGTGAATCCTATCTATGTTACGGGGCATCCATCTCTTTCGAGAAGGTGCTCAAGGGTAAAGCAATAACTTGCTTTGACTGTAAGCAGATATGAGAGGATATCAGGAGAGGAAATGCTGCATGTAAGGACAGAAAACCTTATTTACCGGAAATACTGCTCTTGCACCCAGTTGGGGGTCTGTGACAATTAAAACAATCATTTCTCCTAACCCCTAAAAGCAAATCCTAGGTGAGAGCGTTTCATCTCATGTCAGTGCATGTCAGAGCCTCAGGCTTCTGGCCCTCCTTCCCCCCAGAGAAGCACAGGGATCCCCTGGGGGATTCTGAGCAGTAGGTCCGGGGTGGGTCTGAGATCCCACATGGTGAGGTCACTGCTCCTGGGCTGTGGCCCACACTCAAGTAGCAAGGCCTTCAAGCCTGACGTTTTCTGATCATGTGTCCTAAACTGAGACAGCTGCTTGGAATGTGGGCTTTTAACTCTCAAAAAAGAACTCTGCCTCCCGCTCCTCCCCAAAGCTGCCTCTCTACATGTGTTTTGAAGGCTGGAGACTTCCTCTTGCCCTATCACCTGGTCAGCATGCTTGGATGCGATGGCAGCTCTTGGTCATGTCATCTATGGTCAGAGTGTGCGTGAATGAGTGGAAGAGCCACTGGTTCGCAGGAGAAGGCTGGAAGAATTAACTTAGAACCTCTCCTGCCCAGGGGTTCCCTGGTGGTGTGGTGGCTAGGCTTTGGCGCTCTCAATGCTGCGGCCTGGGTTCGATTCCCAGCCAGGGAACCACCAAAAAAAAAAAAAAAAAAAAAAAAAAGAAAGAAAAAAAGAACCTCTCCTGTCCACCTGGAGAAGCACCTCTTACCTGCCACTGGGGAAGGGTGGGAAGGCTACAGACTTTAGCTTCTTGTCCTCAGCTGCCGACAGGCAGTTTTTGATGGTCTCTTCAAGCTGCTCTTCACACTTGTCCGAGCCCCACTGGGGGATGTGACAGTGGATGACAAATTTGGCTGCAAGTCCGCTGGATTGGCTGACAGCGGCTGGGACAGGGGAGGGAAATTCTGCAGGTTATTTCCTAGTCTTCATTTGAAGTCAGCAGGTTAGGATGAAACTCACATGTACCCGTTAGATGTTGCAGGGGAGGGACAAAGAGGTGACAGAGAAGTTGACAGCACTCCATGTTTCCGATGAGGACTGTACATTTACAGAGAGCAGGAGCTATGTCAGAATTGCTTTGGACAGAGAGCAAAGGCTTCACATTAGTGCATGTAAAGCTGATGTGACAGCATGTGATTTTCGTGTGGTCTGTCACTTAGTCACTAGGGTAGGCTACCTACTCACAATGGTTCCTAATAGAAGGTACACATCAGAATCACCTCTGGTGGCTGTGGTAGGCTAAGGAACAGCCTCCCCAAGTGTCTACATCCTAATCTCTGGAACCTTTGAATGTTACTTTACATGGCAAAATAGAGTGTGCAGATGTGATTCAGTGAGAGATTTTTGAGATGGGAAGACTATCCTTATAAGAGGGAGGCAGGAAGGTCAAGGCAGGAGATGATGTGATGATGGAGCAGAGATCGGGGAGATATGGCCAGGAGCCAAGGCCCCCAGCAGCCTAGAAGAGGCAAGAAATAGCCTATTTGAGAAGGAACCAGCCCTGCCAGCACCTTGATTTTACTTTAACAGTGGACTTCTGACCTCCAGAACTCTTAAGAGCATAAATCTTGTTGTCTGAAGGCACCAAATGTGTGGTAGTTTGCTACAGCAGTGATAGGAAACAAATGCAGTGGCTTTTAGACTTTTAACCCAGAAACAAGATCACTTAGCAGGTCTGGTACAGAGCTTATGCTAGTGACTTAGGACCCTCCATAAGTTGAGGGCCACTGCATTTGGCCACACACTTCCTTAGACAGGGATTCTCCTTTGATCATCTCTGCATACCTGAGGAGGCTACAGGGAGCAGGTGTTCACGTGGGTTGTAACATGTGCCCCAGGTGCAACATGTGCCCAACAAAGTCATTACTCACTCCTGAAACTCAATTCCCTTTCCTCCCTCTCTGTCCCTGGTACACCAGTCTGTTTCCTCAGACCTGTCTCATTCCAGGCCCATCTGCTTCATTCCCACCCTATCTTCCTACCCTGATCCATCCAGCTTCCCAGCAGAACTCAGGAGTCATCTTACAAACACTGTTAGCCTGGGCTGAGTGAGTTCTTCCACAGAGAAGGTGCATTTGCTTCTATGTCACCTGGGGACACTAGCAAACCAAGGTCATATCCCACTAACTTCCCCGCCTTGGGTTTCTGGGCTGCCCTGGATGTCGTTGCAGATCTGCAGGAGTACCGCCTCGTGGTTCAGATTCTCTAGTCAGGCTTTCCCCCCTCGGTCCACCCAATGCCCTTTTTGCATGGGGGTGCATGTCTTGCTCTTAAAGTGAATGTGTCCTGACTTTATGTGGGATCTCCTACTAGTCAACCCACAGTGGTCATCCATTCTTTCTTAATGGTATATACAATAGGGCATATTTTACAAGTGATAGTGTTTTGAAACCAAATGAAATATGATGTTAGAACCTGATGAATGATACCTCCCCGTTCAGGTTCACCTCCACCAGTCTACTCCCCAGGTAGCTACCACCCCCGGGTGACAGAGACTTAGACCGAACAGGTTTGTGCTAGTTTCTTAGCTCATGATTGTTCTCTGCAGGCTTCTTCTTTCCTGGATTCACGCATTTTGCCCAGGGAGGCCTGTAGTGCTTTCAGTGAACGTCTGTGGATTTCTGACTCTTAACTTTTCCATGTCTGCAAATGCGCATCTTTTGGCTTCCCTCCTGAATAACGACCAACTAATGTGAAATTCCTGGTTGACCGTTTCCCCCAGTGTCTCCAACACCCTGTGTTGCTGATGAGAAGTCCGCTATCAGGACACGTTTTACAAACAATCTGCCCTTCCTTTGGGGCTGCTTTTCAGGTTTCTCTTGATTTTTGAACTTCTAAAGTGTCACAATGGGCCACGTTTTGCATTTATTTTCATTTATTATACTCAATATCTTCAACCTGAGGACTCACGGGTTTCAGTTTGGAAAATTTTCAGCCATTATCCTTTTAAACAATATTTCTTTACCTTCTGTTTTCTGCCTCTGCAACTCTGTTTAGAAGTATGCTGGAGCCTCAGTCTATGTACAGCAACTATTTTTTTTTTGTCTGCTTTCCACCCTAAAGGACATGGAGCTTCATCCATCACTTGCTTTCAGCACTGAGCCTGGCTCTGGTACCCTCCAAGAGTGAAGTGATTCCGGTCCCCTCGCCACGTGAGAGCTGACCTCCTGATGGCTCTGCAGACAACCAGGCCTGGGGCCCAGTGCCCACAGCGTAGAGCTCCCTGCTGCCGCCACATGCAGCTCTGCTATCCCTGCCCTCACGATACGTTTGTTTATTTCAATGTAACTCTGTCTTAAAATTTTAAAAAGAAACTATTACTGCTCTACAAGTGTGTAGGGGGAGCGGTGTGAGCAAGCTGTAAAGTACAGACTCATGTTCTTTCCTAACTAGAAGCCCCCGTTCCTTTTCCATCCGTCAGACACGAACAGACGGTCCCCGGCTCCCCGGCTCAAACTTTCAAAGGCGCCCCTCCTGTCTGCGGGGTCTGCTTCCACCTGCCGCCCCTGCTGGCGCTCGGCCGGCCTTCTCACCCACGACGCCCCGCAGGCCACGACGCGCTCCTCCCCAGGCAGAGGGCGGCTCAGCAGTCCTGTCCCCTCTCCCCGTGCCCCACTCACGCGTCGCTTTTTCCTCCCAGACTGTCTAGGGCTTGAGAGCAAGAGTGGGATTAACCGTTTTCGGGGGGGCAGCTGGCAGGGACAACATGGTCACGGGGTGATGTGGGTGGGGACACAGACCTGAAGTTGGACCCACTTGCCAAAAACTTACCCAGTTGTCTTAAAACAGGGGTTCGAACAAAAGCTCGTGCCCACACCTTCGTAGCGGCTCTACCCGCTGTCGCCGAAGGCGCAAACGACCCGAGTGACGAATGGATAAACAGAATGGACTAGGATTCAGCCACACGAAGGAATGAAGTTCGGAAATAGCTACAACACGCACGAACCTCCAAAACTCATGTGAAAGGAGGTCCCGTGTTGTACGAGTCCCTTTGTATGACTCGTCCGAGCAGGCAAAACCATCGAGGCAGAGGCAGACTGGTGGCTGCCAGGGGCTGGGGCAGGGGAATGACTGCTTCACGTCAAGTTACCCAGTAGCTCCAAGCCGTTGTCTGGGTGGCTGGGTGCCACGGACTTGAACCACCCGGACATGTGGCTATCGTCCATGAAGCGTACGAGATGGTCGGCATGGACCTGCTCACATTTAAAGAACAGCTTTCTGGGTAGTCCCGGCGTGTTGGCTTTGCGGACCGGGTACGCGTGGAGCTGCAGAGGGAGCTGCAGAGGGAGCTGCAGAGGGAGGTGCAGAGGGAGCTGCAGAGGGAGGCGGTGAGGCCCCGCTGGGGAGGGGCCCAAGCCCAGCCTTACCTTCGGCAACCTCCAAAGGGCCCTGGGATTTGCGGAGCTCCTTTACCGTTTCCAAGAACTCCTTCCCTCCAGCCTTTTCCAAGGCCTTACCTGCAAGGGAGAACGGGGGAAGCCATGGTTGTTGTTCTGGTCATTGCCATTCGGGGAGCCAGACGAAAACAAACCATGCGTACCGCGTAGGAATAAAACTTTGTAACTGAAATCCCGGGTTGCTGGGGGTCACTGACTGCAGAGGTGTCTGGCTTCTGCTCAGCAGGACTTAGATTCTAGCAAACTCTTTTAAAGGACCTTTGTAGGGGGTGATTTGACCAGAAAGCAGACTCATGACAAGAAATCCTGAAGATAAATTCTTTTCAAAAAAGTTGAGGCTCAGTGTTCTGTTCTTTGGGCTCAGGATCTGTGTTAAATTCAGTGTCTTGATTTGATGGCAGCACCCCACACTGGGCATCTCCCAGACCCTCCTGTCATCAGTTCCTGGCCTGGGTCCAGAGGCACCCCTGGGGATGCAGCCACAATGGTGAGCCCAGGCCCGAGGGGACCGATGGCTCAGCAGGAACCTCTGAGTCAAAAGTTCTGGGGTCCTGTTCCCATCTCTCCACCACCAACATGTTTTAAGTCCTTGGAATCAAAGGACGGACACAGGCCCAGCGTAACGTGGAATGTTGTTCCCCAACCTGGGCCTCCATTTTCAATAGAAACACACAGAGATCTGAGGGGCCAATCGCTAAGGACATTCCTGCCGGGAGACCCCTCGAGTCTTAGACGTTAGAACAATTCCCTACTCAGTAGTTCAGAGGCCAAGGGAAACCCCGAGCAGATGGCAGGACAGTACCTGGGCCCAGCAGGAGCCCCGCCTGTGTGCCCCAGGGGATCCTCACGCCCCTAAAATGCCATGTGGGTGTTCTGTCCAGACCAGCACGACTGCTGATCTCGGGTGCAAGGCGAGGCATTTCCCCTCACGTTTCCATCTACTGAATCTGGTGATCTGGCCGTCTGGGGCAAATCTCAGCTTTCTCTCTTTATGGCTATTTTATTCAGTTCAGAGGCTTCCCTAGAGGCCTCCCCATTCCACACTCAAACACTCAAGGGTATTTAGAGAGCCACTGTGCATTGTGCAGGTCAATTAGGAAAAGTGTCTATTCCAGCAGTCACTCTCCCCTGGGATGGGGGTGGGGACGGGTTCCTTCATTAATGTCCTTGGGTTTCAGTGACAACTTGGAGACTAGCCCCTAAGTCTCCTTTCTGGCCCTCAGACTCCTGGCCAATACAGATCTGCTGGGCCACAGAGGAGGCGGGTATTAAAGCTGGTACCAAGTCCGTGCTGAGAAGCAGGGGACGTGGGTCTGAGCTTCACTGTGCATTCAGGTCAGGGGCCAGGTGGGAACGTGTAATAGGCAACGAGGGCATCTAAGAACAAAGTAGCTTGGGGGGTCGATGCGGGGACGTTCTCTCTGTGGAGGCATTCCAGTGAAGAGAAGAAGGAATGCTAGAATTAGCACATCCCCACTCTGCAGCCCCTGCTGAACAGACAGACCTAGAAGAGGGGCATCCATGGGAGGCGGCCAGCCAGACCTTGCGTGCCTCCTGATGAGAACATTCCATCACTGACCAAATAATCTGGCCAAGAATTTTTGAACCTTAGTCCTTTTAAGCATCTAAATCAACTACTAACTTATAAGAATGACAGAGAAGAAACATGTTTAACAACATCAGGAGGATGCAATCAACAAAATCCAGACTGTGGGAAACCCTATGGGATGAAAGTTCTGGCTTCCTCAACAAATGAACTGCAACAAACAAACAAACAGACAAACAGGCCCCCACGTCCCCAAAACCTATGGGTTATAAGAGACTTAGGTCTTTTAAGAGACATATTAACCAACTGCAATGTGTTGACTTATCTGGATCCTGAATCAAATAAGCAAATTAAAGAAAACTTAATTGACATTTATGATGTAACTGGAATTTGAACGCTAATATTAAGTTAAATTTTTGTTATGATAATGGTATTATGGTTAAGTTGTTTTAAAAAAAAGTAGCCCCCATCATTCTGAAATGTTCAGATAAAATGATATGATGTCTGGGGAGATGTGGGTGAGGGCACAGCCGAAAAAAACTTGGTCTTGGGCAGATGATTACTGTAACTGAGTGCTTAGGGTTTCATCACTCCTCTGCTATTTTTGTGTATTCTTGAACTTTTCTTAAGAACAATGCTTTATGCAACCACAACCACATTTCTTTTTGTACTTTTTTTTTTTTTTTTGGTAGCTCCCTGGCTGGGAATCGAACCCAGGCTGCAGCATTGAGAGTGCCAAAGCCTAGCCACTACACCGTCAGGAAAGTCCCCAACAATGCTTTAAAAAGAATAAATCAGGGCCTATTTTGCATGGGGTTATTGGTTTGGGTGACGTAGTTGAGAATGGAATCATTATGGGAGAGACGCCTTCGAACTGTACAGCCGCAATAAAGACTGTCATTTACTACCTGCTCAGCCCCATCCATGTGTTAGTTATCTTCACAGCACCCTGCTGGACCACGTACTATTGTTACCCTCAGTGACATGTGAGGAAACCGAGGTTCAGAGAGATAAGAAATCTGCCTAAACTCACACAAGATAAAAAGTGATTCATAAAACCCTGGACACAGGCCCAGGCTGACTCCAGAACCTCCCTGCTGGGATCCGAACTCGAGTGCTTCCTCCAATACCAGAACTTTCTATTCCACTATGACCCTGCCACTTAAATAAAAACTGAAATCTCTTTATTGTTTTCCCGATATGAAAATGCAAACTACGGAAATGATAAAGTAGGACAGTACCACTTTGCTCTGTTGGTGAGAAGCTGGGACACACTTCAAAATAGAGCTCAAGATGAAAGCCACTAGGAGAGTCTTCCCACAGAGCTGTGGAGTTGGCAGTTGGGTTTGAAGGGTGATGGAGGAATTTTCACCTTCTCTGTGCATGAGAAACCCAGTATCTCTGTAATGAATTTCTTTTTGCTCCCCCTGTGCTGTCCTATTTCCTTTGCAGCAAAGCAAGTGACCTTTGATGCCAAGCAGGAGACATCAGTGGGCCTAGCAGCCCGGGGCCCCTCATGCTGCCATCTAGGGCTGCTGAACCACCAGCAACTGCCTCAGATCACCTGTCCCCGAAGCAAGCCCTGCATCCCAGGATGAAGCCCTTTCTTTGCTCAATTCGCTCTTTGAATGCAGAGTTTAAGGCACTTCTGTCTTGTGAAAATGGAGAAGATGGTAACCATGTAGTGTGCGATCACTTCTAGCGCCCTTGGTGACTCCCCTTCTCACACTCCTCCACCTAGCCTAGTAATAGCTCCCACCTTAGAGACAACCTAACCTTTTCCAGACGTTTATTTCCTTTTCATCAATGGTATTCTCAATTTTTAAGGTTAAAATATATGTTGAGTTTTATATAAAACATGTACAACAATGTTTAAAACAGTACTACTCATTATAGTCCAAACTGGAAATACCACCAGTTGTAGAATGGTTCAACAAATCGTGGTGTATTCCAACAGTGGAATACTATACAGCAAAGAGAACAAACAACCCACAACCACACTCGATAATATGGGTGGATTTCACAAATGCAAAGTTGGGCAAAAGGAGCCAGATGCAAAAGAAGACACATTGCATGATTTCATTTATATAAAATCCCAAAGAGATGACACCCATCTGTGCTATGAAAAGACAGGGGAGTGGTTACTCATGGATGGAATGGTGACCGCGAGCAGGGGAGAGGGAGGCTTCTGTGGTGCTAGTAAGGTTCTGCTTCACGGAGGTGCTGGTTACAAAGATGTGTCCATTTGGAGAAAAATTCACCAAAGTGTGCCCTAATGATCTTTTTGTATATAATACTTCAGTGAAAATTTCAAAATTCCATGCAGATTTGGAAGAAAATTAGTTACTCCATAGTAACGCTACCTACAAAGGCACTCTATACCCGGTTGACAATGACAAGAACTTGCACGAGCAGCAGACTGCACTGCGGCACAGTCTCAGGACCTTACCTATATCTTCCTTGAGGTCAATTTCGGCTGTGGTTGGGTGGACAATGCCCTCCACTCTCATAGAGCCAATATGGCTGATGTCGCTCTGGGTCAGGGACAGCTGCAGTAGGAAGAAAAGACGGAGAGTGTGGGAAAGATGAGATCCTATGAAAGAATCTTCCTATTTTACATCACATCTGTTAATTCTCTCAATTATTTCCACTGACTGTCAGCACAAAGGGCTGTATGTGGAGCTACTGGCTCAGGTTTCCCAGGTGTTTGGTTTTCAATAGGCTCTTTGGAGCTTAGTGGATTCGATTTTTACTCTGAAAGTCAAATTAGCAGCATGCAACGAATCTCCTGTTCCAGGAGCAGAAATGGTGCCGCCCCTGCTCTTCCTTTCCCTCTAGCCTATGCGTTCGTTTCCCAATCCGGGTGGCCTGAGCTGCTCATTCTTTGAGCAGCTCCTGCGGGGGACGCCCAGGGCTTGCCCTTTCCGAGCAGCACAGACCGCTGGGGGAGGGATGCCAAGCTGATGACCTTGCTTGAAAGTGATGCGCTCCAGGATCCTGACCTGCCTAGGTCTGGCCAACGTGCCTTTTGGGGACCACATTGCTGGGGCTACGCTTGTGAAATGCTGCCCTACGCGCTCATAGCTGGGTGAAATGGAGGCATTCTCCATCATCTCCCCGTGTGAACAGGACCTTATGCTCCCCAGGTGAGTGAGAGAAAGCGTCAGGTAAGTACGGATGGCCCCCAGCGGGGACGTACACCCCTCCTTTTGGCTGCCCTGGTTTCATCAGTGATGAATTAGCAGCCCGCCACATTTAAGCTCTTCTTTTAACATGGGCTTCCCAATCGCTTCACTAAAAGTTCACACGGTACTGTGGTCGGGCTGCAAACACTCAGCCACCGGCGATACGATGAGCTGTCTCCTCGTGTGTCTTATTCCAGCGCCAGCTGACGTGACAGATACGTCGCCTGTTCCGTGACCTTTATGCCGTGGGAATGAACTACTTGCATCTCTGGCTGGGCTGCAGTGGGGCTGCTGAAGACTACTCAGTGTACAGCACTGTTCATTTGTTTTTCTTTCTGCAGCTCAGAAAGGCAAGCAGACTAAACCACTGGCAAATAACACCAGGGGTACTCAGGAAACATAGTTCTGCTTTCTTTGACAACTTGCATTAAGTCACGGAAGGTGGACTCTCCAAGGCTGTATGAGAAAGTTAGCTAGGGCTATTTTGCTGGGCACGGAAATAACGTGGGCGTGGAGGATTTCCAGCAAAACTAGTTCGGCCATCCTCCCTGCTGACAGAAAGATGCTCTATGCTTCCCTTTGGCTGACCAGGATCGGCATGAACAATCCTCAGCACTAAAGAGCTTGTCCACTCTCACAACGCAGACACTGTCCTCGCTCTTTAGCTTTAAAGTGAATAATTCAAGACCAGAGAGAACGTCAGGTCAGGGGAGGCAGGAATGAAGGAGGTGTCACTGCTTGTAACCAGTGTGCTGTGTGCTGCAAAATGCGATCGTGCCTTCGCTGTACCGTTCTGTTTATTACCTTCTGCCCTAGCACGAGGCTCTTGGAAGACAGGATGGTAAATCCATCCCCTGGCCCATCTTCAGAGGTGGAATTTGAAGTTCCTTCTTTGTCGCTGTCCTTTGGTTTGGACTGTGGGTAGAAATCAGAAGGATAGATGGAAAAAATCATCCAGTAAAAAGCCCGAAGCGGCCCGATTAAGCTCTGCTAATGGCTACCACCAGCTTGGATGGGAAAGGAAGTGGTTAGGTGCTACGTTCTGCTGCTGTCAATGGAGGGCAGCAAGGGACAGCAAGATGAGGGACAGAAAAGGGTGCTGCCCAAAATAAAGTGTGTCAGGGAATAATGTACCTGTAGTCCTCGCTCAGACCTATGCACAGGTGTGTGCTTGCTCTTTTCAATGCCTGCAGCTTATGATGACCAAGAGGGTCATTCTAGCAGTGCTCACGCCCCTGCTCCCGGGATTTCCCTGGCGCACGTGGCAGTGCAGCGAGCTCTTATATAATCTTTTGTGTTATCGTGGAGGGCTGTGGAACGAAACTCTGACAATCTCTGGAGCAGCACTGTCCATGGAACTTCCTGCGATCATGGAAACGTCCTGCATCTGTGCTGCTCGGCGTGCTTGAGCACTAGGCAGGTGCGACCGAGGAACGAATGTTAAATTTGATTTAGTTTCAATTAATTTAAATTCAAATCAAAATAGCCACATGTGGCTAGCAGTTACTATTCCAGGCAGCATATGGAAGCACTGCCCACAAATGGCATCTCTGGGCTATAGGTATGAATACTTAGCACAACAGGTTATCCAAACAACCTGAAATCCCACTGACTTAGGCACCTATGTAGGGGAGGCTGGAGATACTTCAGTGTGCAATGTGGAGCTCTGAAGAAATGAAAAGCAGCATTCTAAGAGATCATCTCTCACTTAAGACTCTGGTGGGGGCAGTGGAAGGGATCTGGGAATATGAAATCCACCCACGCTTTGGGTTTGGAAATCTCTAGCAGACCTTGCCTGATGATTTGAGCTCCAGTCTCAAGGGCCCTTTATTCTCCACAGATATTCCTGTCATTTTCTCCCGGCACCAAGCTGCAGAGAGCCCCTGGTCCTCTCAGCAATGCTGGCTGCACCCTCATCTTTTGATCGTCCAAACTTCCTTCTGTTCTGAGAGTCCCTGGCTCACAGACACAACCTGGCCCACCTTTTTGGATGTCCGTGGTTTGGCAGCCTTGGATTTCTTGCTCCCCTTCTTGCCTGACGTGGCCTTTCTTCCTCTTTTCTCTGGGGGAGGGGAGAGGATAGTTTCTGACTTGCCTTTGGTCCCTCGCTTTTTGGCCAGCAGTTCGGGGTGAATTCTGGGCAGGACACCTCCACTGGCAATGGTCACTCCTTTTAGCAGCTGAAGAGAGAAACGCAGGGGCTCAGACAGCAAGGGGCTTGCTGGTTCTGGATTTAATAGTTCTAATTGATCAAAACAAGGCTTAAGTCTGCTCTCTGCTTTCCCAAAGAAGTTGCATAATACACGTTTAATTGGCTTTCCCTGTTTCACTCGAAGATCGTGTCCCTGTAGGTATCAAGGCCTCCTGTGATCTTGCACAGAAAGCAAAACAAGCAAAGCAAAATGAAAGGGTACAGAGGCTGCAACCAGTGTTGTTGCCCAGGTCTCTGGAATTCCAGACTCAACAGAGGATCAAGAACTTCATACAGGGGGAGCCCAGCTTGACAAAATGAGGTCCAAAGGTCAATGCTAGGGCTAGACCCAATTAACAAAGATCAGTGGCCTCTGCTCTCTCTCTCTCTCTCTCTCTCTCTCTTTTTTTTTTTTGGTTGGTTCCTTGAGCAGGGATCGAACCCAGGCTGCGGTGGTGAGAGCTCCGAAGCCTAGCCGCTGCTCCACTGCACTCTTTTGATCACACATTCCATCAGTAAAATATATTTGGCCAGGCATCTCTTTAATTGATATCTGTTTACTTTAACTAATCTACTCTACTAATACATTCTGTACGTCTTAAAGCAGTGTTACTCCAAGTGTGGTCTGCAACCAGGGCTGGCCCACAAACTCTTAGTTACCTATCTGGGAAGTACAGAAATCCTGAGGAAGACTATAGAAACTTTTAAAGTAAATTGACAGAGTTATTGTCTATCTGTTGTATTTAATAACAAAAAATTATGACTTATAGTTTGTATTTTGTTTTTTTATTTTTCTGGTAATTATTTTTAATGTATTTTTGGAAATTATGAGTCCATGATGGATTGAAAATAACAATCACTTTACCACAGACAGCCTGAGAAAATGAGATTAGAAAATATATACAAACAAAAATTCTTACACTGTTGACGTGCCACCTTGCACACCCTTGGGGGTGGAGGGATCTTTCCCTCCACTTTGGAGTCAGTTCTAAAATATAAAGGGTCAGTTCTAATATGTGAAGAAGGACTCTCCTGCCCTCATCAGAATAAATCATCCACAAAACTTGGGCGAAGAAACTGTGAAGAGAATAACATATGTGCACTGCACCTTTCTCAGCAAGTCTGGCCCAACCCAGAACATATAATGGAATCTACTCCAGAGGCAATCTGAATGATATGGATAGCAGAACTGGTTTTTCTCTTATAAATGGGACTGGGAACTGTAGCAGGAATGATTTCCAACCAGTCTACATGCAGCAGTGCATTTGGCAAACCCATCTGGTGGTATGTGTTTGTTCTTCAGACGTACCTGATTGAGCTCCTCATCATTGGCAACTGCCAACAGGATGTGTCTGGGGGCTATCCGGGCCTTCTTGTTGTCCCTCGCGGCATTCCCAGCCAACTCTAGAATTTCCGCTGAAATTACAAAGGGGAGTGAATCAGCAATCACAGAACATTGTCCAAGCTTCCCAAAGCTTTTCTTTGAAAATGGTCTTGGAGTTTGATCACATTTATTCATTTGTGATTTTTATGTCTGAGTCTGGGAAGAAATCTAGAAAGCTGAAAAGAACTCAGGTCACAGACAAGTATTAATAAAATATTTTAGCAAGACCTGATATATAAGGTCTGACAATTAAGGTGATGAACTTGCCACCATGTGCTTACGTTCACCTCACTGTACAAACAACTCAGTGAGGTTTCATAACCTTGGTATATTTGTGTCTCACAGCTGTGTTTGAGATCACATGTGGAGGTGTCTTGCTGAGTGGCATTCATTATTGTTGCATGTTTTTGTGAGATATCGCAAGAATATTGGAGCTTGAATTAGAGCAATGAACAAACATTAAATTTCTTGTTAAATTTGGCTAAACTAGAAGTGGAATCAGGGACATGTGCATCCAAGTTTATGGGGATAATGCCATGAAGAAAACGGCAGTGTACAAATGGATTACACATTTTTCTGAAGGGAGAGAAAGTGTCCCCTCAGAAAAGAGAGGGGTCAGGGCAACCAGTAAGGAGCAGAACTGATGAAAACATTGCAAAAACTTGTCAAATTGTGCATCAAAATTGTCAGCTAACTGAAGCATAGCAGACCAAGTAAACATTGATAGAGAAACAGGAAACTATTAAAGAAAAATCTTGGCATGAGAAAGGTGTGTGCAAAAATGGTCCCGAAGGAGCTCACCAATGAACAAAAGCAAAGGAGAGCTGAAGTCTGCCAAGAACTTTTGGAGAGGCAAGATGTTGTGGGTCATGTTATCATTGGTGATGAAACATGGGTGTACTGCTATGACCCTGAAACAAAGTGTCAAAGTGCACAATGGAAGTCAGCCAATTCTCCAACCAAAAAAGTTCTGTCAGTCCAAATTAAGAGTCAGAACGATGTTGCTAACCTTTTTTGCTATCAGAGGGACTGTTCATTATGAATTTGTACCAAGTGGTCAAATAGTCAACCAAGTTTACTATTTGGAAGTGCTGAAAAGGCTGCATGAGAAAGTTAGACAAAAACTACCTTAATTTTACCAACAACTCATGGCTCTTGCATCACAACAATGTACTAGCTCACACAGCACTGTCTGTGAAGGAGTTTTTAGCCAGTACACAAATAACTGTATTGGAACACCCTCCCTACTCACCTGATCTGGCCCCCAATGACTTTTTTCTTTACCCGAAGATAAAGGAAATATTGAAAGGAAGACATTTTGGTGACATTCAGGACATCAAGGGTCATATGATGACAGCTTTGATGGCCATTCCAGAAAAAGAGTTCCCAAATTGCTTTGAAGGGTGGACTAGGCGCTGGTGTCAGTGCATAGCTTCCCAAGGGGAGTACTTCAAAGGTGACCGTAGTGACATACAGCAATGAGGTATGTAGCACTTTTTCTAGGATAAATTTGTGAAATTAATCATCAGACCTCGTATGATTCTGTGACAGCGTTCTAGTTGTCCCTCAACATTAGTTGCCCCCTATATTCCTCAGTGTGTGGACCTCTGAATTTTTGCAGAGCTCATAACCATAGGAAGGAAGAATGACAGCATTTCCCAACCTCCCACATGATAAGTGTGGTCATGTGACCAAGTTCTGGTCAATGAAAGGCAAGCAGTTGTGTTGTGTTCATCCATGAAAGAGCCATCTTCCTTTTCTACTGGCCAACTAAAGACATGATGGCTGGAATGTGAGCACCATCTTTGACCAAGAGGAAGAAATTGTGGATGATGGAGCACCAAGACAGAAGGAAGTGGAATCTGTTATGGCTGCGGAGCCTCCTTACCAACCTGGACTCTCATCCATAGACTTCTTTGGTGTGAGAGAGAAATCTACTCTCTTGCTTAAGCCACTGTCGGCAGAAGTTAATCCTGACCAAAACAGAACCCTAACGTTGGACCTGAGCTGCTTTCAGTGTCAAGATAGATGGGCCACCTCTGAAGAGAACAGTAGGTAAAGTCTGCATTTGGTACCCACTGGGATCCTTTCAGAATCTCCTTTTCATCTTCACTCGATGCCCCCGGACCCTGTTGTCCTAAAGGCAGGTGAATGGGAAGAAGGGACTTACACTACGGGATGAGGAAGTGAGTTCCCAGCGGGGATATTTAGGAAACCTGAGAAGAAAGGAATGTTGGTGTCCCAGGGTTTCCCGTGATCCTTCAGGACCTAAGCATGGCTCTGACCTTAATAAATATGTCATTTAGTAAATGTGAAAGAATTGATAGAAAGGAATTTTCCTAAAACTGCTTCACATGCTATCAAAATTTTTGAGTCAAAAAATTTTGTTAAATCTACAGCATTGGTTTATACCATCTGTATGCTTTCCCCTTCTTCTTCTGTCTCATTTTGTTATTTTTCTTTCTTCCTCAATTTCAGAAGAATGCTCGGCTAAATCAATTTTGTCTGCCTTCAAAAGTTTGAATGAGTCTGTAAAGAAAAATTCCTTCTCTTAGAAAGCTAGAGGCAATATGCCACTGAATTATCTCACTAATACATGAGGGGAAAACTGTGTGTATGTGCATGTGTGAATAAATTTGTCATGTGATGAGTGTGCAAAGGCGTGTGTGAGCATTGACAGATTTGCTGGTACTATGGCATAAATGCTAAACCCTAAAATTAATAGGCAATTCTGTATGAGTCTTTATAATTTCAAACAAAATAGCACATAAAATTGCCATCATTCATAAAAATCTATGGCAATAAAATAAAAACTTGACATAAGTATGCCACATTAACTAAGCAAATGTAATTAACAAAAAATTAGAATAAAATAAGCATTATAGTTAAATATTTATATGGCATTTCCATAATGAAAAGTGCTAAATCACTGCAAATTCATCTCACAACATCCTTTCCAGGTAATTAAGCAATGAATACTGCATTTACCAACAATTTATTTATGCAGTGGTCATGTTTTCTGAATCAAAGATCGAAGCACTGTAGTTTGAGAAGTTAAAACATACTTGTTGGGACAATGGGATACATAGAATATTAGATAACGTGGTTTGCTGCATTCGGACTGCTGCCAATCCTTTCTTTCTCTTACAGAGTATACCCATCAAAAAGAAGTGCAGTTATAAAGCTTTCACTAATAGGTTTGCTTTATGACTCTAGGTTAAAATGTGTGGCTCCCCATCGTGCAAAATAAAAAGGAGTTTCCTGCACCTGCTCATCTCAGGGGTTCCACACCTGGGAGGAAAGCAGACTCCATTCATCTCCTTTCCTAGGTGGGGGCAAGGAACCTCCCAATTTTAAGCTTTTGAGCAATCGAATTTAAATTAGCATCTGGGACCATCATTCTCCTACCTCTATCACCTGCATTTAGAGGAAGAAGTTAGCATCCTTCCAAGTTCATTCAATTAGCCGTCGGCATGAGAGGCGGGGCTCATGGAAGACCTACATGCTTGGGGCCTTCAGGAAGCCCCTGAAAATCAGGTTATTTTCAGCTTCACACAGATGCACAGACATGGGACGCATAGACAGAACACCTGCCAGAATCAAACACAGAGCAGGAGGAGAGTAAAGCAGCAATTCAGCAGGCGGCATGGAGCAGAGCACAAGGTGAGGCTCACGTGCGATGGGGCTCCTGGACTAGCCCTTCCAGAATCAGTTACAAGAAAGAAACCTGAGGGTATGGGGAGCGGGGAGGGGGCGTCAAATATATGGTGACAGAGGAACTGACTCTGGGTGGTGAGCACACAATGCCACACAGAGATGATGTAGTATAGAAATGTACACTTGAAACATATATAATTTTTCTAATTAATGTCACCTCTACAAATTTAATAATTTTTTAAAAGAAGAAAGAAACCTTGATCATGTGCTCTAGTGCAAAAGCAGAGGTAGAGCTTTTTCTTTATTTAAAGAAAAAATTTCTTAATAATACACAGCAGAAAATCTAGACTAAGGAGACGTTTCCTTCTGTTGGAGATGTTTAGTCTGAACATTCTTTGGGACACAGATCACCATATAAATGTTTGAAATAACATTAATCTTTGTTAATATTTTCCAATGCTGTTCTGACTAATATATTCACATGAACTATAAAATAAGCATTAGAGTTAAATATTTACATGGCATTTCTATAATGAAAACTCATCAATCACTGCAAATTCTTTCTCACACCATCTTTTTTCCAGGATACAGTTGCTACATTCTTGAGTGATTTTATTGATCTTGGGAACACAGGTATCCTTCTACTGGCAATCAATAGGAAAACTAGGTTTATATAGTACACATTTGTTTCACTGCAAGTTTTGTGGGAAGATCATTATTCCACTAAGCGGTGGAGACATCCATGCAAGTTTATAAACTTCCATAGCAAACCTCTCAATACAGGCAAGTCTCACTTCCAGCAACAGGAACCATCAGGAATGCAGCTGAGTACCTGATAGTACAAAGAATGATTTCTGTAGCCAAAGGGGATGCTGGGAGGCTCACCGTGCACGTTATTCTGGAAGAGCCTGTGTCCTCTCGTTTCATACACAATCTAAACCAACACCGGGTATCCCAGCCCCCAGCAGGTGGCATATCCCGCATTAAATGGAGGGCTGGAACAGAGGGCATGGAGTGGCCGCTCCTGCCAGACTGTCTCTTCCCTGGCTCCTGCTTGCCTGCTCATGCTCCACTAGGTCCCTTACTCTGCTCAGGCCATGCAGTCTTCTGGAGGAACCCCACCCATTTGTAGCTCCAGCTTCCATCCACCTGCCCATGTGGTGCAATCTTCACCTTCAGCTTTGCTGTAGTATCACCTGGAATGCCTCATCTGAATGAATGTTCTGCAGGTAAACAGAACTCACCACATCACCAAATCCAAATCACCCCCTCCCCACACCTGCTCTTCCCATCGACCTAGCGATTGGCCGCTCCATCCACACACAGACCCACACGCAGGTAGGAGTAATTTTCCCCCTCTCCCTCTCCTTCCCTCCTCCCGGCCTCATCCACCTCTACGGGTCAAGCTTGATGCCATGGCCCAAATTAAGGCTCTCTTCTCTTCCAGCTCTGATGTTGTAATGGCTGTCTAAATGGTTTCCTTGCTCCCAGTTCTGTCCTACCCCAGATCCGTGCCAAGAAGGCCACTGCCAGCCCATGCGTGCCTTTGTGCAAATTAGAAAAAGATGGCCCTTCCTCTAGGCACTTTACTTCCGTGACATCGTCAGAACGAGACCCTTTACTGCCATCTGCTGGAAAAGCTCATAATAAACATACAGTTCTTTGAGGTTCATGGTGTGAATGATACTCCCTTAAACGTGGTTCCCAGTCAGGGAGCTAACCATATACCAAAAAGCAAAACAAAAAACAAAAAACAAAAAACAAACAAACAAACAAAAAAGTGGGTCCCTGTGCAGTGTACAACCTGCACAATCATACACGTGGCCCCGGCTGCCAGAGCGATCTTTTCAAAAACACAAATGTAATAAATGAATACCATTAGATAAAAAATGTTTGGTGTTAAATGGGTAGACCTAAGTCGTTGGGAATGATGTAAATGATGAGTTTCTGTTACACAGTGACTACATGAGGTGCCCTGAAATTCACCCTGTTTTAAGACCTATTTGTCCTGTCAGTTAAACTATATATTACAAACCATTTTTCACCATAAATGGTAAGTTATTCATTCTCAGTATCGTACACGTATGTTATAGCTATTGTTGATACACAAAAAATTCTTTTCCAGAATTTGGAGCTTGCTTGTTCAGTCCGTTTTTCCTTAGTTACATACATTGAAGGTGTGCTCTGGGCTAAACACTGGGTTGTTTCCATTTTTTAGCTCTTGTGTATAATGCTGTATGAACATCTGTGTATAATTATCTGTTTCAGTCTCTGATTTCAGTTCTTTGGGGCGTCTGCCTACGAGTGGAATTGCTTGTAGGCATACGATAATTCTTTCAAGTTTCTGAGGAACCACTGAACTGGTTTCCACAGCAACTATACCATTTTATAGTCCCACAAGCAGTGCATAAGGGTTCCAGTTTCTCCACATCCTCACCAACACTTGCCATTTTCTTGCTTTTTTAAAATAATAGGCATTCTAATGAGTGTCAGGATAAGGTTTTTAATGCAAAATATACATACGACAAAGAAAATGAATGACACTGAAATATAGTTTTCAAAGTATTAAAATATCTGGGTATAGTAGGCTATGTGCTTCTTTATTAACACATTCAATAATGTAGTGGCAGGTCTAATAAACTACTGGGGCTCTGAAGGAATAAGTGTAAATGATGTTCTAGATAGCTGCAACAATGGAAATACAGTAGACTCTCAGTTAATTGGAACTCAAGCAACCGGCACGCTCAAGGAACTGGCAAAAAATCGAAGGAATGATACTACACTTATCCAGCATGGGTGCTGGTTCGCTGAGAGCCTCCTCTATAAGAAGAAAATGTCAGTGATTCAATTGGTGATAGTCCCAGGTGTCGCTGACACTACTGTGGTTTGTTGCCCACATTCGCATAGGAAGGAGATGCTAAATTTCAGGCACAGTTAGTGAAACTGAAGGTGGAATCTGAGGACCCCAGGCCCAAACCTCTCCTGGGTCCCACCCTCTCCCCACTCCCACCCGATCAGCTCCCATCCCCTCTCATTTCCCTTCTTCTGGGCCAAACTGAGTCCCCACTCACTTTGTCACCCATCCACACTTTCCATTCCCCATTCATTGCAGTTTGGCTCTGACCCCCCCACACCATCCTCGATAAGGTTGCCATGACCTTGAGGTGGTTAGAGCAATGACCCTTGAGGGTTACTGAGTCCCTCTCCTTTAGTGACTCTCACACCTTTCACCTGACCTCTGGCTGCCCTCCTCAGCCTCCTTCGACACCCATTCCGCGCTACCTGGCCCATAACACCCGGCACGCTCAGGCTGGTCCTGCGCTCTCCAGTCTTGTCACTGTGCTCTCTCTGGGTGACCTCACTTACTGCCACAACCTTTAGTGTAGTCTGCCCAAGGTACCTGCATCTGTAGCTCCAGCCTACACCTCCCTCCTGGGTTGCACACGTGCCTAGCACGTCTTCACTCAATGACAGCAATAGCCGCCTGGACCCCTGTGCCTGGAGTGGTGCTAAGCACTTTTCATGTGTTACCTTATGTAATCGTCACAATGACACTATGAGAATAAAATGACACGCCTGACGGTTCTTAGCTGCCAAGTGGCAGAGCCAGAACCCAGTGTCCCTCACCGCTCTGCCATCCAGGGCATCCTGCAGACACCCAAACCGCACCGGTCCCACTAAGCCCTTCATCCTGCGTCCTGTTTCTCCTGCACGGTTTCCTACTTTAGCTGCAGGCACCATTCCCCACACCAGCTATTTTCCTCTCTTCTCTTCCTGGTGGCCAAACTCTATATACAAATTCTCCAACCTTTTGTCTTCAAGTCCACATCTCCGCTCCTCAACCCACGTAGCTTGGTTTGAAAGGAAGTAGCCAGCCCAAAGCTGAGAGTCATGCCGTCCTTGATGGCCCTCCCCCTTATCCAATCCATTAGTGAGCACAGCTGACTCTGCCCTCAAATCTGTCCATTTCATCCCCACTGTGCACCCCTAGTCCCGGCCCCTGTCAATTCCCAAAAGTGACACCAAGACAGACACATTGGTTTCCTGGACACTGATCTTACCTTGCTTCCTGCCAACTCTTCTCCACCTAACACCCCAGCGATGCCCCCAGAATGCCTCCTCCTCTCCCGGATGCCCTGCGCTGGCCTGTGTGCAAGACGTGCACGTTCTCATTGCAGCCCTCAAGGCCCCCCCAACCCCATTTCTTTCCCTCCACTCTGTCCTGGCCCCGCCACTCCCCACCTTGTTCCAGGAACACGGAACTCCCTCTGGTTTCTGGAAGAGGCTGCGCCCTTCCTCTAAACTTCGGACCTTCACCCTGTTCTTCCCCAACCTGACAATCTCCCCCAGCTCAGCCCCTCCACCTGTATCTAGTTAATTCCTGCTAATTCCCCACTCTGGCTGCCCATCAGAATCATCTGGGGAGCTTGTAAATACCCTGATGCCCAGAACATACCCCAGGGGTGAGACCCAGGCGTCAGGATTTTAAATCAATGAATGTGAGAAAAACCAGGGTTGAGAACCGGGTTTAGGTCTTTAAAACCCTGGCTTTACATTAGGAAGCCTCCCCTGTGCCCCCTCCCCACTGCCCAAAGCTCCTCTGGCTTCCCCGACAACACGCAGGTCATCCAGGTGTGGGGTGTTTAACGCTTGTCCACACCGCTAGGATGTAAGCCTGGGGGAAGGCAGGGCCACATCGGTCTGTTCTCCACTGTATCTTCAAGACCTGCTCCAAAGGAGAAGCTCAGTCAATATTTGTATCGTGAATGCTGAAGGTCATTTCAAGGGTGACAGGAGGCTTTCACATTTTAAACATATTTTCCTAAACAAAATCAATTGATGCCCTCTTCCTAGGCTGACCAGACGCACTGTTTTACATGGGACAGAATGCAATGGCACTGTCCTGTTTCAGATGGTACGTGTGGGCAGCCCAGTCTCCCTGGGCTAAATTCAAGGTGTCAGTAGGCCGACCAGGCGTACCATTTGAAACGGGACAGTACCATTGTTTTCTGTCCCATGCAAAATGGGACGTCTGGTCAGCCTAGCTTCCTCCTTTTCTCCCTGCTCCTCCTCCTTCTCCTCAGAGAGAGAGAGACAGAGACAGAGAGAGACAGACAAAGAGAGAGATAGAGAGAGAGAGAAACAACTACAAAAATCTCCCTTTTACTTACTCAACAATGCCTGGCAATTCCACTAATAATGATTCAGTCCTTTGCCTTTGGCTTAAAACTCCTTGTCTCACTAAAATGCAAATAGAGCCCAAAATACAACGCCTTAATAGAATTAGTCGTTACACTGTGCCCTGAATGATCTCATCAGCTCCGAACAGAAGGGAGCGAATTGCGGCTCACTGAGTGCACCCTATGCACCAGGCGTTTGTGTACCTGAAGCTCCGGAAACACTCGAACCTGGATTAGGTCTGTCTTAGAGAGACTCAGGAATTAGTCCAAGGTTACAGAGCTGGTTCATTCATAAACCACATTTAAATTGACAGCTAACTAAGCCTGTGCTCTCTCACTCCAGCCTGAGTTTGGAGGGGAGAAAACACACAAAAGGAAGGGAAGGGACACCAAGAGGGCAGGCCTGGGCCTCAGAAGACCAAATGTCCTTGTCCATGTGACCCTGGAGAGTGCCGGATGCTGGGATGGGAGCGGAGTGGTATTACTGGCAACAGCACCCTTCTGGAAGTCTCTTCTGCTCCACTTCATGTCCAACCCATCAGCGAATCGTGTTGCTTTGCCTTCAAAATACATCAGAACTCTGGCCACTTCTCGGTGCCTTCACTGCCCACTCCCCGCAACCACATGCCTCTCACTGGATCTCTGCAATGGCCTTCCAGCTGCTTCCTCTGCTCCAGCTCTCGTCCCCCTCTCCCCCAGGGTGGGATCACTTCCCCCTCTGCTCAGAACCCTCTGGAGCTCCCATGGCTAGCTCTTATCCGCGCACCAGCCCATTCTCCCTTGGACTGCATTTATAGCCCAAGCCCCCTTCCTCAGCTCCAGCCCTCTGGTCCCACGGCTGCTCCCCCGACACTCCTAGCACCTGCCTTCCCTGGGCCTGGAGTGCCAGCCCGCACCTATCCACAGGCCCACTCCTTGGCCTCCTTCAGATGCTACTCTCTCAGCAGGGCCTTCCTGGACTGGTTTATTGACAACCCCCCCCCCCCCCCCCGCCCACACACACTTCCTGGAACACACTATCTGTCCTTTTCTGCTTTACTTGTCCCTTAGCACTCAGCACCAGGCGATGCGACTCATACACTCCACTTATTTGCTTGCTGTTTCTCCCCTCCAGAATGCATTCTGCTCGAGCGCTGGGACTCCTGTCTGTCTGGGTCTCTGTTGTATCTTCAGCATCCAGAACAACACCTGGCATATTGTAGGTGTTCAATAACTGTTGAGTGAATGGAGGATTATGAGAAATCAATTTGAGACATAAGGTGATGCTCTACTTTGGGAGAGAACTATTATATAATTCCTTAAAGACCTACTGGCTCAAAGTCAGAGTGTGATGTTCAGGCTACAGCAGGCATTGCTATGGGGGCTAGGGACTCTAAGCCAAGACAAATTACAAATCATATCATGGTGCAATTCTATTACCAGGGAGTACCTGAGGACTGAGTGTGTAAACTGATGTGTAGATGCTTAAAAAATATTAATATTTTTTGAATGAATAAATAGAAACATGTAAGCTTTTGTCTGCACCAAAGACAAGCAGAGATGCCAAATTTTGTTCTATGATGCACGAAGTTTAGACTTTTGCCAAGTGGAGGCACAGAAAGTACTTACCATGTTTTTCTGTGTATAAGATGATATTTTGTCTAAAATTATTAGACCAAAAATTGGGGTCATCTTATGCATGGGAGTAACCGGTCGATATGATTTCTTAATGTTGGGTTAGAAAAGTAGGGGCGTCTTATACATGGAAAAATACGGTAATTATTTTGATTATACGAAGATTATAATAGGTCAGTGTAGTGTAGCAAAAAGTGCATGGCTTGCAATAAAACATCAGGGAACCCCAGCTCCCCACCTGGAGGCTGTGGGATCTCTGAGCTACCCAGGGTTGTCCTGTCTCAGTGGGTGATATGGACCTAACAGCCTGGGCTGTTCACCTCTCTCAAAGTCCCTCCTCTCCATCCTGAAGCCAGCAGATTTTTCCATCAGATTCCTGGCTTCTACCCCAGACTCAGTGAATCAGACCACTGAGAAAGGGGTGCAGCCAGGAACCTGCATTTTAGACAAGCATTCCCCAAGCCTTTAGGCTGCTGTTAAAAGACTGGCTACAGAGTGGGTTAGGGAGGGGAGAAAGGGGAGGGGGTGGAAGAGGAGGGGGAGAAGCTAAATATAAGGTGATGGAAAGAGAAGTCACATTAGGTGGTGAACTTATTATACAACAAGCTGACAATGCACTGTAGAATTGTATGCCTGAAACCTATGTAATCCTTGCTAACAGATGTCACCCCAATAGTCTAACAATAAAAATGAATTAAAAAAAAAAGACTGGCTACCATCTTGCTTCTCTGAGCAGTCCCTGGGCCAGCAGCATCAGCGTCACCTGGGAGCATGTAGGAAATGCAGAGTCTTAGGTCCCACCCCAGAGCGTGTCAACAAGATCCCTGGAATGATCTCCACTTCAGAAAGCACTGCTCTAGCATATGTGACTCGATCGATTTTCAGAGCCCTCCGGCCCTTCCCTCCAACCTCCTAACGGATCCTCCTGAAAAATAAGGGACAGACCTTTAAGGTGCCAGGGTCTGCCTGACAGAAGGTCCAGCGGGAGAAGGTTTCCACGGTGGGTCAAGGCAAACCTTTCACCAATAACACTGCTCAGGAGGCCTCCCTGGTGGAGCAGTGGCTAGGCTTTGGCGCTCTCACCGCCGCGGCCTGGGCTCGCTCTGGGCCAGGGAACCAACCACCATCACCACCACAACAAAACAAACACAAACAACACTGCTTGGTGAGTGACAGGGGGCCAAGAGAGTGGAGCAGGACTGGGCATTTAAAGAGGAAGAGATGGCTCTTGAGACAGAAGCAGGAGGAGAAGAGGGACCGGGGACCGAACCTGGGTCCAGCCCTGCCACACCTGGGCATCTTCATGCTGCGGCCACAGGGGCCTCAGCTGCGGGTGACAGTTAGGGGAGGTTTGCCTTTTCCTCCGGTGGACTTTCCCAGGGATTTAACTCTGGTGTCTTGTTAACCTTGGGCAAAGTCAGAGCCATTGCTGCTCGTGGCTAAAAAAGCCCTTTCAATGAACTAATCACACATATTTACATAGATTTTTATTTTTATGTATATTTTAAAAGCATCCTTGAAATTGTGAGGTGTGGTTTCTGTTTAACTCAGACATAAAACAAGAACAAAGAAAACTAAATAGAAAGCTACTCAAATATATAAAAAACACCCACAGCAAAAATCGCATCTTTTAGTAAAAAAATAATGTTGACAACCAATGGGAAACCCACGTGCCCAGGGTAGACAGAGAACCACCTCTCCAAGGGACAGCGAAGCATCACCGGCTTCATGGAACCAACTGAAGACGCCTCTGACTCTCGGGTCAGCGTTGCTTACGGGCCGAGTTCTACCTGTGATGCGCCAGGGTGATCGGTGCTTCATGGGGACTCTGAGGGGAGGTGAAGACACCCTTTTCCAAAACAAATAGCAATTGCCCTTCTCCCCGTAGTTTCTCTTCTTTAGGGACCTAGGATTTTTACAAATTGCATTTGCCTAAAGCAAGACACACTTTTTGGGGGGCGGGTCTGGAAAAGCCACTTGACTGTGGGCTCGCTTCCTCCCGCGTTCACCCCTTCGTACGCCCTCTTCTCTCCCCAAAGCCGGTGGACACTGCTTTCAGCCGAGCAGGCAAGCTGAAGCCCGGTTACCACCCACAGGAGCCTGTGCGAGGGGCCTGGGAGTGGGTTACCTGCACCGCGGGTTCACATTACCTGCCAGGTACTCAATGACCGCCGCCATGTACACGGGAGCACCCACGCTGATCCGGTACTTGAATGTCCCTTTCTTCAGGTAACGCATCAGCCTTCCCACCGGGAAGATGACACCTGCCCTGGCTGAACGGGACAGCTTGGACATTTTCTTCTTCCCACTCCGGCCCGACATCTTGCCTCAGTTTCCCTCTCAGCTTGCTGACACAGTGGCCTCCTGGCACTAACACAATGCTGAAAAGGAAAGAAGGCAGAGTGAGGAAGGGTGGCTGCAAACCCTTGGGAATAGAGGTATGGCCCTAGTTCACTGTGTGACACAGCTGAGACCTGGCTGCCCCTGCAGGGTGCTGTGGGCGAGGAGCTAAGCCTGGGGTCTTTGCAGACCATCGCAGGCCCACCCACAAACATCTCCTCACCCCATCAAGCAAACCCAACCTCGGTAGGAGAGACCAAAGAAACTGTCACTAGAGAGAACTCGCGGTTCTGCAGTCAGCTGAATGATGGCTGCCACAGATGTCCACTTCATCGTTCCCAGAACCACCTGTGGATGTGTTACCTGATAAGGCAAAGGGGACTTTGCATATGTGATTAAATTCAGGATCCTGAGGTGAAGAGATTATCCAGAATTAGCTAGGTGGGCCTAATGTAATTGCAAAGGTCCTTATGACAGGGACAAGGGGACTAGAGTGAGTAGTAATGGGACTCAGGGAAATGAATTCTCCCCTGAGTCTCCAGAAACAAGCAGCCCTGCTGACACCTTCATTTTAGCCCAGTGAAACTGATTCTGGACTTCTGACCTCCAGACTCAAAGAGGATAAATTTACATTGTTTTAAGCCACTAAATTCGGAGGCAATTTGTTATAGCAGCAACAAGAAGACGAACGTGATTCCTCTTTTCTCCGATTTGCTTCTGCCTGCTTTAGTACATAGTCCTTAGTTACTCTGGCCATGCCCATGATACCACGACAGCTCACAGCTGATGTACAAGAGCCCGGGACCAGAACCGGACGCCCTAGCTATGTGAGCTCCGGGTGTCATTTCTGTGTAACTCATCTGTACAACAGGGAAGTGACTCAATGATCCTGAAGGCCCCTCTGGTCTTCAACATTCCAATTTTTTCAACTCTCAAATGGTTCTGAAAAAGAAGTTTAGTTTCTTTAAGAAATAAGTTCTAAAGTGTTAACAGCCTGTGCAGGTTCATAAGGATATGTGAGTATTGGTGACTCCACTCGCCAATTATGTGCTTTTTTCAGTTACCGGTAAGTTTGTTCAGGGTGGGGACGGGGGAGATTAGTAGGTGTGGTTGCCAAGGAAACCACCTAAAAAACCGATGGCAGAATGAACATGCCCTGTGCATACGATGCATGCTGGATGGTCATGATCTCTCCTACCAACAGACAGAACCACGCACAGAGCACAGAGGACACACGGGCAGGACCTCTCAGACCTCCTTCCCCATTTTTCTCAAATGAAAATAGCCAGAGCGTGCGTAGGTGTGCAGGATAAAGTTGCCCAGGGACCTCACCAATGTCAGCCAAGAGGAGTCACAGCTTTCCCTAAACACTGGAAATGAGGACTGGCAGTAGAAGGAAAACAGGTGGCTTCACAGGACTGATGCCCAAAATACTCAGGAAGATAATACAGTCACGTAAGGAAAACCCGGGTTAGAACAAGTAGAGAGACATACTAGCCGGATATTGTAAAATGTGGGGATCGCTTCAAACACAGCATTTTGTAATAAGACTTTCTGTTTTTGGCTTCCAGGCTTCCCTCTGGGTTAGGGCCTTAGACAAAGCTGAAGATGCAGCGAGCTCCATGTGCAGTCTCAGCGTGACCCTATCGCGGTGCTTTCATTGGGCTGGAGAGTTCTCGGTGCCTGAGGAGCCCATCTTTTCAGGCACTGTGCTGAGTTTCAAAAGCTGGGCACCTACCTTGAGGGCCCAGGGGCTGGGAGGCCACTGTGTATTGTAAGAACCCCTTCCCCTGACTATCCATATTCTTGGAAAGTCAGGCAAGCAAAACTTGAGTGGATTTTTATCTACTTCCTGTGACTCTGAATCTGTGTAGGGCGCCTCATATGAAGAGAAAGAAACTATTAAGAGGTGAAATGTGCCTCCATCATGCTGTTTAGATTTACTTACTTTCTGCTCTAAAACAAATTTTGCTCTAATTAAAAAAAGTTTAAGGACTCTAGTACATTCTGTTTGTTTACATGTTTGAAGAAAGAATATGGTCTTCTGGTGGTCGCAGGCACTACATGGTGCCTCCTGGAGGTCACGTGGCCACGCGCAGGTGGCCCTGTTTTCCAGGTGGCTCTGGGGTTTTTAAGAGGAATTGGGAACCAGACCAGCTACAACCTAGATCTGCACTGCATCTGTCCTTTCATATCTGAGAGGCCAAGAATAACCAAGGTATAAGGGCTAGTAATTACTTGCAAAGTGAATGGGAGAATTTGAAGCATGTTAACAGGGGAGGACAAAATATAATCCCCAAAACTCAGGGAGACTAGCGGGAAGGCGGTGCCCCCTGAGCGTCTCCTTTCTCCTCCAGGAGCACAGCACTTGAAAGCACAAAGTCGGCTTTGTGTGTGCTGGGGAAGAGGGCAAATTCGGACTAGATCACTTTAGGATTTCTTTCTATGACTGGGTTTTAAGCCCATAAAGACACTGATGAGTTTGATTTTACAGATATCACCAGAGCAAATATTAAATAGAAGCACTGACACAGACATAGGCACTAAACTCATACCAGCCTGTTCAAATAAGTACTGTATTTCACTTATTTTATGATTTTTTTTTTTAACATTTTACTATCTCTAGGAATCAGTATACATCTTGAAATCTATGACTTCATAGATGCAGTGATAGAATTTATGGAGCAGTTGTTTATATTTTGAATAATTTCTTATCTTACAGTAGACATACAATATTATATTAGTTCCAGGTGTACAACATAGTGATGAGACATTTATATAACTACGGAGCCATCGCCCCAATATATCTAGTGCCCATCTGACACCACACAGTTACTACAATATTACTGACCATGACCCTTTGGCTGTACTTCACATCCCTGTGACTATTTTCTAACTATCAATTTGCACTTTTTAATCCCTTCCCCCTTTTTTACCCATCCCTCAACCCCCCTCCATATGGCAACCATCAAAGTGTTCTATGTATCTATGAGTTTCTGTTTTGTTCTTTAGATTCTACATCTAAGTGAAATCATATGGCATTTGTCTTTCTCTGTCTGACTTACTCCACCTCGCAGGCCCATCCACATCGTTGCCGATGGCAGGGTTTCATTCTTTTTAGTGGCTGAGTACGGACACTCAGGCTTTCTCCACATCTTGGCCGTTGTGACACCCAATGAGCACACGGATGCACATGTCCCTTAAAAGTAGTGTGCTGGGTTTTTTCAGATAAATACCCAGAAGTGAGATTATTGGGTCCTTCTTTGTCTCGTTACAGCATTTGTCTTAAAGTCTGTTTTGTCTGGAATAAGTATTGCTACCCCAGCTTATTTTTTTGTCTCCATTTCCATGAAATATCTTTTTCCATCCATTTACTTTCAGTCTCTGTGCGTCTTTTGATCTGAAGTGAGTTGCTTATAGGCAGTATATGTAAGGGTCTTCTTTTCTTACTCATTCACTCACCTTATGTCTTTTCTTTTTACAATTAAAAAAAATTTCAATTACTTTAGAAATGCAATATTATATTCATTTCAGGGGTACAACAAGTGATGAGACATTTATATCACTTACAAAGTCATCACTCTGATAAATATGGTCCCCATCTGACACCGTACAGTTATTACAGCATTGTTGACTGCATGCCCCATGCTGTACGTTACATCCCTGTGACTATTTTGTAACTACGAATTTGTATGCGTACTTCTTAATCTCTTCCCCTTTTCACCCACCTCTCTAATACCTCTCCCATTTGGCAACCATCAAAAATTTTCTCTGTATCTATGAGTCTGTTTCTGTTTTGTTTGTTCACTTATTTTGTTCTTTAGTTTTCAAATCTAAATGGAATCACATGACATTTGTCTTTGTCTGACTTACTACATTCAGCACAACACCCTCTAGGTCCAACCAGGCTGTTGCAGATGGCAAGATTTCATTCTTTTTCTTAGCTGAGTAATATTTCATTACATATTGAGTTGTTCATACTGTGCTGCCAATGTAAGTGCACGGTGGCAAGTTTGTGAACCTAATTGTCAGATTTTGGGAACAACCACAGCTCTGATGGCCATTGTGGAACAAGAGTTCCAAAATTGCTTTGAAGGGTGGACTAGGCTGTGGTGTTAGTGCATACCTTCCCAAGGGGAGTACGTCAAAGGTGACCGTGGTGGTACTCAGCAACGAGGTATGTAGCACTTTTTCTACGATGAGTTCATGAAATTAATTGTCTGACTTCATATGTACCATTTCTTCTTTTTTTTTACATTCAAAATTATTTTATATTAATTTTAGGTGTACAGTATAGTGGTTGGACATTTATATAATTTAAGAAGTGACGCCCCCCCCCGACTAGTCTAATACCCACCTGGACTATATATAGTTATTACTATATCATTCCCTATGCTTTATATCTCCATGACTATTTTATAACTACCAATTTGTACTTCTTAATCCTTTCACCTTTTCACCTTTCCCCAACCCCTCCCAAATATCACCCCAACAAATGTAGTACCCATCTGATACCATATAATAGTTACTGCAATATTTTTGCCTACATTCCTTATGTTATACCCTACATTCCCCTATATGAAGACTTCAGCAAGGCTATGTATGTATAGGAAAAAACATAGTACAACAGGTCCTCAAATAATTGTTTCATTGTAATGTTGATGAGGAAGAAAAATTGATTCTTGGCTGGGGCCATCATCTGTGTAGTTTGCAGGTTCTCCCTACTCTGCGTGGGTTTTCTGGGGCTCTGGTTTCCTCCCACATCCCAAAGGTGTGCACACTGGGTGAAATGGCAATGTCTAAGTTGTCCCAGTTGGGGCAAGTGTGGGTGTGACGTATCCTGCGATGGAAAGGCGTCCTGCTTGGGGTGGGTACCTGCCTTGTGTCCCTGAATTGCTCAGGCCACCCGCAATCTTGAACTGGAGTAAGCAGGTTGGAAAATCACTATCTTATTTGTTTTTATGAATCTTTCTTAAATGTATGTATAGCTCACATTTATTTCAATGTTTAGTATTAGAAGTGTTTTGGGTCTTCAGTTAGAAGTTTTGTGATATTTTTGCGCCCAGAAAGATGCCATAAGTACTTAACTCTACATCAATTACTTACGGTGAAATTGGTTTCATTCTACGCCGTATACGAGTACGTAGGATTTGAGTCTATCCATGATTTCGGGCATCCACGAGGGGTGTTGGAATGTATCTTCTGTGGATAAGTGGGAATTCTGTAGTTCTGGTCTATAACGTAGCCAGGAATGCTGGATTAGTGAATAGTGAACTATTGCTCCTACAGGAAACAGGGTTAGGTTGCTGTGAGCCCCTAGTCACAACTTTTTCATCAATGATCAATACATAACCTTGTATTATGTTTGTTTAAAGACACCTTATTTGATAGGTATTACTGATTAACATGGAACTCGTGGCCAATAGCACCATTACTTATATCTGCACAAACCCTATCTCATACATGTAATTCTCCAGAAGGCACATCGTAACTTTCTTGTGCTTAGGAACGGGAGCTAACACTTCAGGACTACGCTTGGGGGCCTTCTTAAACAGTGAAATCATCAAGAGGCACAAAAACTTAAAAAATGTGGCACCACATAGACCATGAAAAGGACACTGGTTTACAGTGAGATGAAAGAATGAGGCTGAGCACGGCCCTGCTGGACCCCCGCTGGGGAGGCGCACAATGGTGGCTCCAATCTGCTCTGTGCACGTCCCGAATGACAGCATGAGCACCATGAGTAATGTGGTTACCAGTAAATTTTAGCAGGTAGGCGAATTTACAAATATGGAATCTGTGAATAATGGGGATCAACTGTATTCTTCTTTGTTCTTGTTGACAAAAAAGAAATGTGCCTTTACTATGTCCTAAATACCACCCAGCTTCTCAATCACATTGATCTTTGCAGGGGCCAAGAATCATTTATCCCGAAGTCCTCTGACCTCCAGCTCCAGCGCCCGGGGTGGAATGGTGGTTTTACCTACTGGTCATCCTGGGACTGCCTGCCTAATTCATCCCTGATCCCATGACTTCCTCTTTCTTGGCTTTCTCCCTTGTTTTCTTGGTATCCACCTCATGTAACTCTTCAGAGACAGTACAGAGAAGTAAAATTTGTTTTCTTACACACATGGAACTGTCTTTATTGAGTAATTTCTGTATTATCATTTGGTGGGGGTATATTGCTTTTAGCATCAAAATAATTTTGCGTCAACATTTTGAAGCTATTGATCCATCATTTTTAGCAACCAGTGTTACAGAGGAAGTGGGTGCCCTCATTCCCCGAACTTTCAGATTTTCTCTTTATGCTCTAAAATTTCACAAGGATATGTTTAGATGTGGGTTGTCCCCCCCACCCCGCCCCCATTCATCCTGCTCAGCACTTGGCTATAAACCCATTCAATCTGAAGATTTGTGTCTTTCATAACCCTGGGAATTTTCTGTCTTATATTTATTTTTCCCCATCTCTTTTTTTCTCCCACTTTTCCCTTTAACTTGTCTTTTACTGGGATGCCTGTAAACCAGGTGTTCTATCTCCTGGATTGTTCCACCAAGTCTCATATTTTTCCTTCTATTTTTTCAGTCCTTTTAAGATCTAATTTTGGTAGCCATATTATTAATTTCCAAGAGCTCTTTGTTGCTCTCTGATTGTTCCTTTTTCATAGCATCCTGTTCTTTTATAAATACACCTTATCTTCAAATCTCTCTGAAACTAGCAGGATGCTTACCTTATTTTCTGTTCTCTAAATTGTTTTGCCCAGTCAGTTGTCCTATGCATATATTTTCATCTTTCATGTTGGCTTTCCTTAAATGCCTGGTGATCTTTGGTCATGCATTCATATTTAAGAATGAAAGGCGAGGTTGGCTATCATGGGCAGATAGGAAAGCTTTCCTCAACTATTGTTTGGGAGGCACCTCTGTGTGCTTATGTAGGACATGCCAATTGGCAGGCATCATCTTAGAGTGCCCCTTGAGGTACTGAGAGCCCCTGAATGCCAGAATGAGGGAGCTTTACTTTGTGGAGCCAAACCCATCCTAGAAGTTCTAGACCTGTTTGATCTCTTTAGAGAGGACACCACAGATGGTTGTGGGTAAATGCCAGAATGCCAGCCACTCTACTAGGAGTAAGGAAGGAAGAGAGGCTGATTCACCTAGCTGTTCTGGAGACAGACCTTCAGTGAGTCCCCTTTTCCCATCCTGCCCACCTTCATTGCTTTTATTCTTAGTTGTAGCTTCCCCTGTGATGTTGTCCACACAGTTCTAAGCACTTTCAGCCTTCCAGCAATATGTTGAAATCTCCCATTTACTGATGTCCAACACCAGTCCCTGCCCCTTTGTTGTTAAGTGTTCGTTTTCTTGGTACTTCTTTACCATTATTTTGGGGGGCTCTAGAGAAGGAAAACACATGTGTTCATTTTGAACTGGAAACCGAAAAGTGTCATTTTAATTTAACATCTGAACAAACATCATTTGAGAATTAGCCTAGAAATGAGTATAATGGCAAGGAAAAAAAGCTCAACTGTTTTATAATTGAGTAATAATGTCATATTGAAAAATTTAGATCACTTTAATCACCAGGTGAGTCATTGGAAACTAATTGGCCTTGAGATAATTGAGGAATATAAAATTTTGTATCAAGAGATTGTATAAGACTCATTAATATAATATAACCAGATTCAGTGTGTTTGTATTTGTATGATTATAGCGTATGGGGTTCCTATAAACAATATTTAAAATTATACTGTAATCCCAGAGGGAGGAAATAAAAGGAAAAATCATAAGCATTTGCCCTGATCGAATGAACTGCTGTTGATGGGAAATAGTAAACTTTACTTAACACAATGACTACCTTCATAAAGACAAAACAGTTTGGTTTCTTTAGACCAGTATTTTCTTTTAATTTAAATAGTTTCTTTGTCAAGCATAAAGAGCAAGCCATTTTTTTTAATGCTTCAAACAACTTCTTGAAATTTTTATTATATGTAAACTGATGAGGAACTTGACAAACTCTAGTCAATCAGCAAGTTGGTCCATTAGAAGCCGCCAGCAATCCTGATTTAAATGACCATAAACTTCTGCAAAGCGGCTTTAAAAAAGAGAGAGCAGTTAGTCATTTGGGACTGGGAGCAATGATTGCAGGCCAGCGTGTCACAGGTTAAGGTTCAGTTGGGCTGATGATGACCTTGACAAAGGATTTGGAATTACATGACAGTTTATTTTAAAGTTCTCTTTGAGGTCATTCTCTTCAGAAGTATACGAATCAAAATGCTTTCATGTATACATTATTTTAAATCTAGAAGAGGTCTTATAGCTTGTTAATGATGGAAGGAAAAGAACTTTAAATACTGCTTTCTGAAATCCACACGAACATGAAATTCATAATGTCATCCCCTAATGGATTCGTGTACTGTTTTAAAATTGTTTAAATTTATTCAATTTATTCACTTTTGGTCCCCATGATATTTCCCTAATCTGTAGTATTGTGCTTCAGAATATTTTATGTTGTAAATATTTATGAAAAAATGAAGTAGACACTGCAATGAAGCATCTTTACTCTGTCAATTGAAAACTATCCTTTGGGAGAATAAAACAAGATGAAAAAGAACTAGGTATGACATAAGGGAATTCAATACAAACATATTAACTATATGTAGAAATATATTTTTAAGGCGTATGAAAAAAATCTCTTTGCCTCACAACTAATAGAATTCTAATATATTTGGTGTGTTACCCTAAGTACTGTATTAAAATAATAGTTTGTTAGTATTATTTCGTAGCTGTAAAAACCATTTTCAGTAATACTAGCTAAATCACTTGCTCTATTACATTTCCATTTATGAACTCCAAGGGCAAATCATTATTGCACAAGTAATACTTTCCAAACCATTTTCTTCCAAGGCCACCTTTAAGTGAATGAGAATAGTCAATAATTTTATCGTCATATCTGTTAAAGCACATTAACAATTTATAATGTAAAGAGCTCTATCAAATGCAATTTCATCAAAATGACACTTGGATCAAATTAACCAAATTAACCATCCATGAACGTTAGAACCAAGCATTAACCCACTTTATTTAAATTATACCATTGGATTACAAATCATTCTTTTTAAAAAGTATTTCAAATCCTGTCCTGGAATAATCTAGCAGGAAGCTCAACTGCCAGCACAGTCTTTATAATTCAGAGGCAGAGAATGGGTGCCCATCTCAGGCATTCTAGAAGGGATGGGCATTCTAGAGGGGAGCGGCATTCCAGAGGGGGGCAAACAGAATGGGAGCAGATATGGAGTGGATTTAGGATATCTGCTGCTACTGAAGCAGACAATGACCTTTAACATGTTTTGTCTTTGTTGAATCCAAGCTAAAGTTATTTTTGTTAAGAGAAAAGTACAAGTTGTTGATATATACTGTATTTCCTTTTCATTAGTCTTACACATTATCTTCTGGTATAAATATATTTGGCCACCTGTGGTACAAGTTGGATGAGAAATGAATATAAATAAATGGATAAAAATAACTTTAGTTCTCCTTGAATTGAGTTACAGTAATGCATCCCAGAAGAAAATCAACTGGTTTGCCTTCCCGAATCTATTCATTCATGGTAAACAAAATGAAAACAAACCGTTTCTTCACTGGGTCCAGTTTGGTCTCTTGTCTTTTTGTTTTTTGGGAACTGACAAATAGGAAAGGGGGCAAGCTATCCTGTTTCCTCAAGATCTAAGAGTTTCAAATTAGTTTCAAGTAGTGAGGTTTATTGCTACAAACAATGGTCTGTCTTACTTCTCTGAGCAGGGGACTGGCTTTATCTCAAGTGTACCAGTCCCAGACAGCAGGTGGGCTGCAGCCCCTGGTGCTGCCTGACTCGGGAGGGGCTTCCGGAAACACCCATGAGCACTGGGCGACTGAGTACATAGGAGAGACCAGTTGCGGGCTCTCAAAGCTAGAACGTACTGTGCTCTAAGCAGAGGCACCTGTCCCTGAGCCCGCTTTCTCCACCTGCCTGCTGCTCCCAACACTGTTTTCCTTACTGTCAGTCCTCCGGCAGTGGTTGCACTGTGGGGACAAGCGGGTGGGGAGCTGTGGTGTCAGTTGCAGCGTTCTATGCTAGTAGCAGGCAGTGTCACTCTCTGGTCATGGCTGGGTGGGTGCCCCGTAACCCCTGGGCCCTGGCACACTGCATCAGCTGCACTAAGCAAGGGCAACCACTAGTCAGTCATACAGTGTCATTCCATCTGTGGGTGGAACCAGCTAGAGCTGTAGGGGACATCATGGTGGTAGAACAGAAGGTGCAGGGGACGTAGACCAGAGAGTGAGTGGGGTGGGGTGGGGTGGAAGCGCCCCGTTCTGCACTGACCAGCTATGACTCTTCGGCAAATCAGCTGGCTTTTCAGAACCTCCTTTTGCTCAAACAAAACCTTTCAGGAGCTCTACTATATAAAATAGACGGAAGGAAGGGGAACTGTGGAGAGGTACTTGGGAACTTCAATGGCTTGGTCCCACCTTTCCTGCCTTGGGCCTCCGAGGAACTTGGGCTCTGTGCAGAAAACCCCGGCACAGGACACCTCTGAGGTCCTTTCTAACCTGAAAGATGCTGCTATTCTATAAAGATGCTCAAAATGCCACTTCTTTTGATCCTCCCCATCTGTTACTTATATTCACAGAGACAGAACTGAGTAGAATGCAGTCATCTCCAGGTGATCTTTCCTTTGGTGTCATTACTTCATCACCCATGGCAACCATAGAAAAGAAAAACTCAGCTTGAAAACTCTGCTTTATTTTGTTTATGGGACTGCCTCTTCTCCACCCCAAGACAATAATCTACATTTTTTATTATAGAACAGATGAAGTAAAAATCCAGTTTAGTAGTAAGGGGGCAACACTTGAGTTCATTGAATTTCTAGAAAATTAATCAATTTCGAAGTTTAGCACTCTGGTGGGAAACCTAGTGAATTATCACCTGGTCTAAAAGTTTATGTTACGTATTGTATAAGCTATTGGAATTCACCTTTTCCTAGTCTACCACCACTGTTTAATTTTAATGGTTTTATTGAACATTTACAGCAGCACAAAATCTAAGTTACATAATTCTGTGTCTATACCATTAGCAGTGCCAGGCCAGTAAACACAGGGCCTGGGTTTTCCAGGGTAAATTTGATTTTATTTTGTTATATTTTTGTCCTGTAGTCATGGAAACGCCCCAAATTTAGGCATCTAAACTATATCATCAGGCCTGCCTCTCATCCTGAAACAACCCCCAAATCTTTGGTCAGACCACGTGTTGCGATTTGGGGCTAAATAATATGGTCGCTGTAGCTAATTCTTCTGACATCACAGAGTCAGCTGAAGTACACATTCCTGAACCAAGGCTGGTGGTCTTACCCATATTTGCACACACATTTCTGTCAAAGCATGAGAATTCTGACTTGAATTACTTACTCCATTCCCAGTCCAAATTGGCAATGCCAGTCAAATAAATCGGGCAAAGTATGATGGATAGTGAGATGGATAAATGAACATTACGGGCTTCAGAGAAACCACCAAATTTATCTTATTTAATACTTTGCAACAAGACAGTTTACAGTACAGCGTTATGTGGCTCAATCTGACTGATGTGCTTTATCTTTCAATTGATATGGGTAAAAGAGTAATGCAAATAGAACCTTTAAAATAAAAGTTTGCATATACTAATATTAAAATGAACATAATCTGAGAGTCACTGCAATGCTGGCAGCTCCTGTTCTCACCAATGCACTTGAGAATATTGGGCTGAGAAGAGAGGTTGCCTGGGCTGAAGTCCTAATTCCACCACCCAGTTGTATGACAGGTGACTTTGGGCACGTTCTTACCCTCTCTTTTCTTTTCTGTAAAATGGGTATGATAATAGTATCTATCTATTTGACTAGGTACTACTTAATACGTATCTTATTTAATGCACTTAGTAAGAATTAAATAGGTTAAAGTGCTTGGCACAGTACCTGGCAGGCAATAGACATTTAATAGACATTGACTACTATTGCCATTGGCTTATTTCCACAAAAGAAACAGTTTTAGAGAATTGTTTTCACAGAATGCAGGCTAACATTGTCCCTCCATTTCAAAAGTGACTACAGTTTATCCTTGACAATGCCAGGGTTAGGGGTGCTGACCTCTTGTGCAGTTGTAAATCCACATAAATTTTAATGCCCCCCAAACTTAACTTCTAATAGCCTACTGTGGACTGGAAGCCTTACCCACAACATAGAGTCGATTAACATATTTTTGTATGTTGTATATATGCTATGCTATATTCTTACAATAAAGTAAGCTAGAGAAAAGAAAATGTTATTAAGAAAATCATAACTGTGACTGGAGCATTTTCTCAGTCTGGTGAGATCTCGATTCCAGGTGTGTCCTCTGTTTGCCTCAAATAAACTCATAAAAATTCTCTACAGGTTTGGACATACTTACATCAACAGAAAATACATTTACAGTTTTTATTTTTAAAAATCACATCTAAGTAGATCTGCACAGTTCAAACACGTGTTGCTTAAGGATCAACTGTACTATAATACCATCGTGCTTGATGTGTGTGTGTAACCTAAGGCTTAGAACTCAACATCTTTCTACTGCCCTCATTGGAGATAATGAGGGGTGATAATGAAATTTTAACTCTGGGCAAACTCTGAGCGCTACAAGAATCTCCATGACAGCAAATAGTTTTGTTTTTCCCAGGGCTGAGCACTTCTGGGCCCCTCCTCATCTAATCCTATATTCCCTGAATTTCATCTCCCTGAGAATTCACAATCATTGCAATGTTACAATCAGGATTTCACAAAATCGTAAGACTGAAAGGGATGTGAGTAATCAAATATTTAGTCCCTTCTCCTAGTCTCAGCCAAAGAAGGTGTGGCCTGGGAGAGGCAGTGGTCATTAAACAACTTGTCAATGGCCACGCAGTCTGTGTGAGACCAGACCTGGAACCAGCACCCTTCCTCCCACTTCCGGAACCCCGGTTTGGGGCTGTTTCTCATCACTCCGTTGCCGGTTTTGCCCTCTGTGGGCACTAGCATAGTGTTATCTACACAACCAACATTTCATCACTACTCCTTGGGTGAATGAATAAATGAAACCTGCCTTAAATTTTTGTTTCAAAAGCAGTTTGGGGTTCCTCTTGGGATTTCTTCTAGGAAATGAATTATCTTTGCAACATTTATCTTTCCCTCCAAACTAATTCCCAACGTACATCCCAGTGAGCATCCAGGAGAAAAAAATTCCCCATTCTCAAGTTTTCGCTACATTCCTTTTAAAAACGCCGACTTCAATAGCACTGTTAGAATTCACATCCTCTATTGGCTCATTTTTTTTCTTCTAAATCTAATTTAAGACATTCATGGAATCATAGTGATGAAAGAAACTGTGAACTGTTCTTTAGTTCACTCCTCAACCTGAGACTTGGCATGGCCAGGCCAGGCCAGGACCCGGCCCTGCAAAGGAATTTACATAATCCTGATGAAGGAAGAGGAACTAGCTAGAGCTGTGTCTGCATCAGGCTTCCTTCTACCTGCCGTGTCCCCTTCCCCTCTCCCTCCAAATCTTACTGGATTTCCTATGCAATCCCTCCCTGCCAGCCTACAATGCTCTCCTCCCTTTAGAAATTGTTGTAGTGTTTTATTTGTGACTTTTACTACACACTATCAAGCTCTTTTAAATTGTTAATTATAGTATTTAGTTATGCAAGCAATATATAAATTATAATTTTAAATATTATAACCATGGTTATGGATGAGTCTGAATAATATGACTAAACTCTGACAATCCCTCCAATTCCTGTCTCTTTTCATGATTGTCTTTGTCCTACACCCCCGTCCATGTTTATGTGCATTTTTACTTACAGAAATAGTTTTGTTTTTACATAAATAGTACCATACAGTATGTATGTTTTTGCAATTTGCTTTTTTCATTAATGCTATGTCTTGGTGACCTTTCCGTCTCTGAGTAGACAGACTTACTTCACTCTTTTTAACTGCTGCCTAATTTTCTCGAGGAGAGATGTACCGGGGTTTCCTTAGCCATTCCCTACTGACGGCCAATTTCAGAACTACCAAAACTCTGCAATGGAAGGAAATTGCCTAATCTGTGCACAAATGTGCCCGCTTCTTCTCTAGGACACATACCAAGAAATGCACAGAAGGTGCACATTATTAATTTGAATACTGCCAAACTGCCCTCCAAATTGGCTCTATCAATTTACACAATTGTCAGCAGTTTATGAAAGCACCCGTTTCCCCACTAGTTTGCCAATATTTATCATTTTTTACTTGTTTTGCCTGCATATGAGGGTTGTCCGGAAAAAAATCCAGCCATAAATGCCTCTATTTTTCATGTTACATGGCTGGACACTTTCCGGGCAGCCCTTGTATACAGCTCATCTCGTAGGCTGGGGTTGAAAGCCCTCTGAGAGCAGGCTCATGATGACCTCATATTTGCTTATCTTTCCTCATTCAGAGGTGTTTCATAACTGGTGTTCAATAAATGCTTGTTTAATACTTTCTAGTCATAAGATCTTTGCTCATTTTTGTGCAAAGCACACTTTTTGAAAGCATTTACCAAGATTGTATCTAACTTTGAGGTTATTTCTTAAGAATGAAAAAGATTCTTAAGAAAGTTGGTTGAATTTTTTTTGCTCATCCCTCCCCCCGAACAAGTACAGATATCTTTCATTTAAAGTTGCCTAAGACAGGATTCCCTCCTGCTTTGCTGGCAGGCAACAGTGAAAACAGACCTGGTTGTCTCAGACAATAGCTAGCAGGGTGTCCCACCCACTGGGAGAGAGCAGACGAGAGGCGCCTCAGAATGCCTGGGAACTAGACAGAAGATAGAATGGTGAGGGAGTAAGGTCAGAATCTTTGGAACATTCTGGATCCGAGGAGGTAAATTCTTTTATAGAGTTTCCAAATAGAGGAAACCATTAATAAAAGCCTGAAGCATGGCAATAAATGGATCCAGGTGGGGAGGAACTGTGACAGGGTAGGAAAAACTGGAGTGGAGAACTGGGCACATTTTTAGAGGAAATTTAGATACAGAAAAGGGAGGTTTTAGAGGTGTGACTTATGCAATTCAAGAGAAACTTTTTCTCGAGGCCGTGCCTTTATTTATTTTTATGATAATCTTGGGCTAAAGCATTTCTAAACCTCCATGAACCTGGTTCCAAATCTTGGCACTTTGAACATTTACTTGAATGTAAGAGTTTTCCAATGGGGTGAGAGAGAACTTCCAGTTAAATATGAATGAATTGAGAATTATGTGTAATGAGTTTGTTTCATGAAGGAACCGGTCCTAGATAGGAAACAACATAAACGAAGACACATTTCCGCTCTTGAGAATGTTTCTTTTCCTCTCATGGACCGAACTGTTTCAAATAGCAACCGCACAGCCCAGCGAGGGTACAATTTTATTTCAGTACAAACACAAATGAGAAAAGTGAGGAAACCTGACTGCCCCTGGGGGAATGGGCTCCTGAGGTCTCGGGGCTGAGCCCCAGGCCCTGTTTTCAATTCCCCAGGCTGGACGCAGGCTGGACTGATGGTACTCCACCTCCCCAGCGCCCCAGCGCCGTGGGAACGCAGGAACCGCCTTTTCCATGGGGCCTGCGGGGCCGTGGCTTCCGCTGCACCCCCTCCAGCACGCGTCGACCCGCGCTTTGATTTCTCAGCCCATTTCTTCTCGCCCTTTTGATTAGCGGTTGCCAATAAACCCCAGGAGTGGCGGGGCCGAAGTCAAGCCCGCGGTGGCCCATTTCAGAGACTGGACACTCCTGGGGGAGGCGCCTCTGGCCCTTTGTGGATTCAAACCCTTTTGGCCATTGTTGTAGTGAACAAAGAGGGCAGGAGCGGAGGGCGCCCCCACTTGGGAAGGCGGGGAAGGACACCCAAGGGAGCCATTTAGGGGGCGGGCGATGCTGTAAGTAGGGTGCTCCTACAGAGGGCTGGGAGCTCTGGGAGGCAGGGCAGGTCCCCGCCTGCCGCGCCCCCCGCGCGATTCGCACCGCGACTGCCGCCCGGCGCAGCCCTCTCCTACGTCGCAACCACTCTCCTTGCATTCCCTCTTCCCTTATTATTAATATTTTTTTCCCGCGCAAAGAGGGAACCCGAGACTGCCCAAGCGAGCTGCGCAGGGGCCGCCATTTCCCGGGGAAAGCGCGGCGCGCGCCGGCCCCGGGCGCCCCGGAAAGGGAACAGGAGGGGAGTGCCCGGCCCCGAGTCCTCCTCCGCGCCGGCTCGGGGTTCACGGCTGCCCGCGTCCTAGTCCCGCCGCCCTGCGTCCCCCGCCTGACCTTCCCCGGCGCCGCCTGCCCCCGGGCCCCGGGCCCTTCTCTTCGCCTGGCGCCCCCGCGCCCCTTCCATTGTCAGCCCGAAGCGGCCGGCGCCCAGCCCGGGCGCCCTCGGAGGCCCCCGAGCGGCCCACAGCCCCCGGGCCGGTTCCCCCTCGGTGGCCAGGCGCTTCCCTCCTCCTTCTGCGCCTCAAACTCTACATCCCCAGGCGCCCTCCAATCTCTCCAGGTCCAGCCTTGCCCGGGGCCCGCCGCTGGACCCCGCATGCCTCCTCCTCCCTCCCTCGTAGCCCAAGATGCCCCAGCTCCTCGCCGGCCGCAGGAATTTTACCGCTTCTTTAGCATTCCCTCCTTTATTTCCCGAGGAAGCAAGTTGGGTAGCTTGATTTATTAATTTTTCCTTCTTCTTTTTTTGCGAGGAGGGTTGACTATCTGGGGTGCGCCCGCAGGGACTGGGTGGCGGGGAGAGGCAGGGGGTTCTCTCCGGCCCGGGCACTGCCCCCGCGGCGGGTTTTGTTTTTAGACCCCCCAAACCCCCCGAACAATAATGCCATCGCCATGGCGGGCTCACCTGGTGCTCCGCCGCCTGCTCCCGGCGCCCGGCGCCCTCTGCGCGCCGCTCCCCTGGCGCAGGTTCGGCCCGTACGGTGCCGGTGCCGGGCAGGACTCTTTGCCTTTCTTTAGGTTCTATCTGTGCGTGTCAATGGCGGCAAGCAGCAGTTCTCCGGGCCGCGGATAGTAGCGGGGGGAGGAGGAGGAGGGAGAAGGGATTGCTCCTTCTCCACATAACCACCTCTAGGAGGAGTCGCTCAGCCTCATCCCCCGCCAGCCCAGGCTCCGCGACGGGTCCGGGGCTTTCGGTGGGGCTTGATGAGCTATTGTCCTTCAGGAGCATTAATGATGAAACCGCGCGGGCTCCGCGTCGCTGGCGGGTCTGCTGGGTGCGCCCAGGGCCGCTTACTAACCGGAGGCTCACCCCGGAGTTGGGAGCGGAGGCGCTGTGGTCGTGATCCACAGCCCCCTGTTAGCGGGATCCACCTTGGGTGGAAGAAGGCGTGGGCGCTCATCGGGCAGTGCAGGGCGGGGGGAGCCTTTGGAAGGCGAAAGCGAAAATGCCACATAGGGTGGTCGTGTGTCCTTCGATAATATAATAATAAATACGTTAACGTTTGTGTCCGCCACGGGGACGAGAGCATCGGCTGGCCGCAGCCACAAGAACTGAGAATTTAGATCCATGCCTGAGGGCTTTTCGTAAATTAAGACCAATTTAGAATCCAGCGTTGCGTAATATTTGGAGTAGCAGATGTATGGTTTGGTGGGTAAGACAGTGCATGGACATAATGTCTAATCTGGTCGCTTTACAGTATGTTAATTTGTAATATCAGTTCGTATTAAGATTAGCACAGGGCTACTGTTTTAAGGACCCATTTTTATTAGTTTCTGGAAAATATATTAATATGGTGGTGTGGTGGACAATATGAGGTGTGATAAGGGGATTAGTAGCTGCCCTTTGTCACGGGAGATGCTGGCCAGGGCTCCATGGCTGGCTAGGGGGTGAGTGGAAGGAAATTTGTTTATAATTTCAATGGGGAATGCTAACTTGCCATGAGCCATCCATGCTCCCTCGGATTCTCCCTGATGAGGCAAAGGATTGTGAGAGGCAAAATTTTTATTTTTTCACAAATTCTCCAGTAATGGCCAAATGGATGCGTTTCAAAGCCTCTCCATTTAGTAGTAGTGTATATATTTGCCCCTTTAAACTTAAAAATGGTTTGGCAATGGGGAATTTGGGGGTAACTGAGAGCCTCCAATTGCTTCAGTGGGAAGAACCTGAATGCCCACTGCCTTTGGATTTATACCAGTTAATCAGGGCTGTTAATGTATTTAGTAGACAGCGCTTTAGACCATGTGCACTTTAAACCAGAGTTTTGCTGAGAAATCAGTGGACTTCCCAAAAGATCATGCATGTAACATAAAGGTATAAATCTTATGCCTTCTCAGACTCTTCTGGACCAATGGTCTCAGGTTATCCGGACTTTCCCTCTCTTCTTCCTCCCCCTTTTACCTTCTCTGTATGTGTAACCTCATTGTTCTTCATATTTGCAGGTACTCTCCAGGCAGAAATCTAGTCAGAATGAAGTCCTCTTCTCCCAAGACATATATTTAAAGGCTCTCACATGGTCCCCTGGGGCATCTCATAACAGGATCAATTTCTTCCTCCTAGAGGAAGCGCCTGTCTCCCTTCTTACAAAGATTCCTGGTGTCCATTCTTGATTAGCACTAACACCCAGGCCAACATTCAAGAGGGTTCAAGAGCCTTCTGGGAGTGCTTGAAAAATACTCCTACCCTGTGACCCAATCAACCTGGCTGAATGGGATATAGTTTAATAATTCATCAATATATATTAGATGTGGTTGTTTCGATGTGCCTTTTATGTAACTCGTTTTACTGTAGCATTTTGTTATGTGCTATCCTGAGAAAGGCTGGGTCTGAGAAACTTACTAGTCAGGGTTCTCCCATTTCCTACAAGTTTCAGATATTTGATGCAGCTGCAGCTCAGAGAATTAAGGGGAGTGTCAGCTTCATGATACTCTTGTTCTTAGAGAAGAAATCACAGAGTTCCCCTGGCCAAACCTTTTATGTTATAGGAAGAAATCTGGTTTTCAGGTGGGTGAAGTGACTTGGCCAAGGCATGTGAGTAATTCATAGCAGAGGCTCCAGGGCATTTCTGGATACTCAGTGTAATGTAGTTTCCACCAACTCCAAACTTTTCAGAACGTACAGGGGACAAATATGCAACCTAATATGCAGATATAATTAAATTATATATATTTAATATTGAACACAGCACATGAACAAATATTTAGCACAAATAATATCATGTAGTTAAAATACATTTAAAGTAGTCAACATGACTATTAATTCATCAGTAATCTTGAGTTCTGCAGTAGCCTCTAGCTCAGGGAACCTCTGACAAGGTGATAAGAAGAGTTTACACTTATTGAATGCTTACTATGTGCATTGTTCTTTGTCCTTACTCACTCATTTAATCCTCACAACAACTCTATGGGGTGTGTTGGAGAAATTGAGGCAGAGAGCAGATGAGAAAGTTGCCCACAGTGACAGAGTTAGGAAGGGGCAGGTTCACACTCTTAATCTCTGCCTTAATCTGGTGGTGGGGATGTACACATTCACTTTAAGCAAAGAAATTCTGTGATTGGCCATATGATCAAAAGTCCCTTGGACCAATCCCAATACATTTCCTCAAGGAGCAGGTTGATTACCGTTGCACTGAAAATATTTTCTTAAACTTTGACCTGTATGTGTGCATAATATTATAAATAAATGTATTGATTGTGAGTTGACTCCATTAGCGACAAGGATGTCTAGTAAACATTTTATTGAGAGGCAGGATGGACTGCTTCTCCACTTAGAAATAGGCTTGTAGCAGGATGAAAAATAAAATCAGCCATGCAGCTAGTTTCATATTCTATTAAGTCTACCAGTAATTCATCCACAAAATCATCTATTTTAAAAATAGCTTCATGATTTTATCCCCCAAAACCTTTTTACTTTCTTGTGATCCAAAATTATGATGTTGTATGAATTGAGTGAGTCTTTATTTTCCATGATAAATCCTAATCCAGTTTACAACACCTCTTGTAATTTGTGATCATTTTACCCTTCTAACATGTTGGTATGCAATTACTCTATTATAGTTTCCTGACCCTTGCCTCTTCCAGAAGGTATATTTTTATATCCGACATATATAAATACATATATATATATATATATATAGATAGATAGATATAGATAGATAAATAGATATTTACATATCCAGATGAATTGTATTTGAGATTTCTGATCTTCTTTGAAGTAACCTAAGATTCCCTGGGAATGTTATAAAAGCAGATGGAAATCATTGGTTTAAGCTCTTCTTTGAATGTATGTTAGGCAATTCTAGATGCTGTATGAATTCCATCGAGGCACCAACTGGCATAACTCTAAATAGAAACTTGGGAGCCTGAGGTTATAAAAGCAGACAAAGCACCAAACTAAACAATACCCTACTATTCTAAGAAATAAATACAGCTTCTAAATGTACCTTATAGACTAGAAAATACTAAGCAATCTGATTTTAAATTTTCTTTTTAACTAGAAATATGCAAAGTTTTTCCTGCTGTTATATTTTGAATAGTGAACATGATTAATGTTAAACATTTATTTCCTTGATCAGAACTGGTGGCTGTAGGATCTTAATCATTTGTGGAAAGGATAATATCCTCAAAGAAAGGCCACATAGGTAATTGTTATGCCAACAAAGCCCATTCTTAATATTTCTAGCTAAAATGAACATCTTCATCTCCTAACAAAGAAACATTTTACTAGTCTTGGTTCTTAAAAACAGCAACAAGATATGTCTCTTTTGATACTAAATCCTGACCCTTTGGTTCTGGAAAAGGGATTTACATGAATGGGTACGTGTGTGCATAGATGCATATCTCTATATATGTATCTATATATGAATAAATGAATATTTGATGTGTGTATTATATGCGCATGTTATAAAATGGGTAGTGAACTGAGATTGCAGTAGGCTCAGAGTTAAGGCCGATTTCGATTTTAAAGGAATCTACCAAATGTTTAGTGTTCAACCAATGAGCTGTATTACAAAGCAAAACAGAAGGTTTCAGGTTTTTAAGAGAAATATACTGTCAGCCTTAATTATGCAAAATTGTGGTTAGGAAAATAAGGCACATGGTGTCATTAAATTGAATGGAAACAGAACCTGGAGCTAAGGGGAGTGTGCCAGTTGGTATCTCGCTCTGTTTGGTGCAGGAGCTCTCTGGGAGATCATCCCGTTACCTCCAGGCAGAGCTCTTTGTGACAATTGTGGTGGGAAGTGGCAGTACACAAATAGAGCGCTTGGACCTTGCCATCTGTGTTGGGAGATCTGTGCAATGTGGCCTCACACCTAAACAGAATTGCTCTTTACAATTTAGACCCATTCTATAGAATGGGGGCATTGATTTTTCCAAATGCACAAAAGCAGAATACCATAGTAAAACTATAATTTATTTATACAAATGGTGTGTTTTTACAAAGGCCATCTGTCAGTTGACTCTCTGATCTAAAACAAATCTGTTTGTTCCCCAGAAGAAATAACATGTGTTGAAAAAGGATTTATGGACGACAAGCTGCCCAATCCACCAACCATTGGTGTAACAGTAACTATTTATGATATATTTACTTTTAAGGGAGTGCTCTGAGTGGAAACTATTACTTGTAAAGTGTGGTAATTAATTTTTCATTACCTCAAAGCCAAGAAATGGAGCCCAGTTGCATCTATTAAGATTGCTGCAAGAGAAACATGTTTCTTCTGAAAAAAATATATCCAAATAACAGCAATCAGGGAACTTTGGCCACAGGGTAGCTCACTGCTTTGATGGGTGGGGTTAGGACCATGGGCTTGAACTCAAGCCCTGGATTCATTTTTGTAGAACAAGAGCACAATCGACTATTGAATTACCCTGACCACTCGATCTCTAGGCATCATTGATTGCCTTTATTGAAAATTAGATCTTCCCACTAATACTAAAAGCGGAAAGGACTGTAGGCTGGAAGATACAGAGTGGAAGAGAAGGGAAGACCCCCTGTTCTCGTCCCCCCTACACACAAAGGGAACACTTTACAGTGGTTCAGGGGTGGGGATGCTCTGAGAGCCACGTTTTAGAGACTCCTCTGAGAACTGCATGCACAGTGGATGTTTTGGTGGGGAGGGTCTGGAGCAGAAAAAGCAGCCCCCCCACCCCAACCTGCTGGAGCAGGCCCCCTGGGCTCCACTCCCCCCATACTCACTTTTGTCTCATGCAGTAGCATTTTTATTTCCCCTATTGTGTAAAGCCAAGGATGTGTGTGAAAGCAAGCATTTTGACTGAGAAAAGAGGAAGAACAGCCTTTAGCAGCTAATCGTTGAAATTTACCTGGGGCACCTTGCTTCCTCCTCCAGCCTTCTCTGAGAACAGCTCTGACAAGAGGCACACTTCAGGCTCGGAGAGACTCGTCGTCTAACCTGGTCTTGTGGGTCCCGAGTCACACAGCCAGTCAGTGGCCCAGCAGGCATCAGACCTGGGGCTTTCTGACAGAGATGCTAAAGTTCTTCCTATTCTGCCTCACTGCCCTTGTTAATCTCACCATCACTGTGTGTGTGTGTGTGTGTATTATATATCATATCATATATCATATCATATCATATCATATCATATCATATCAATTCATAGGCTAGAATAGACTCTCAAATAGTTCAACATAGGAATTTTTGCAATTGGGTTTTATGCAGAGAAATGAAAATGGCCCAATCTTTCACACATGCTTATATTCCTAAAGAGATACTCTTCTAAGTCATATTAAATTGACCTACCTAGAATCTTATGTTGCCTTCATAGATGTGTGACTGATAGATTGTGTCGTTACCCACTTACTGATGAAGTTGTATCTGTGCAAGCTCTCAGCAGTCTGTCCTTTGAGTCCAGTTTTGTCAGGAGGCCCAGTTCTCTTCCTAGTTCTCCACGCTGCCTCTCTCGCTGGTTGTTCCTTTCATCCAGCTCATTAGATAAGGGTATTGTCCACTTTGTTCTGTGCTGATGATCACAAAATTGAGTGTTCTCAAATGATATGACAAGTGAGAAGAAGAACCTTACTTGGAGCCAGAGGGGATGGTCACAATTAAGATCTTCAGGAATTTTCAAAAAGATGTCCCTGTAGATCGGCTATGACAGCTGCTGCTCGTTGAGATGAGAAACCATTGGCTCAGAACCAGCCATTTCTGAACATCAGGGCTTTTGCGTTACTCCAGAGTGTTTATTTCCTTCCGTGGTGGCTGCTGAAATGTAGGCTCTAGGAATCCTGCCTTAAATGTGCCACTGGGGGCTCTGGGCTATTAAGACTTATTGCTAGTGGTCCTCTGTCTAGGAAATGATTCCAGCTCTACATTATCCATCTTTGAGTTGGCAAAGGGATGCATGTATTACTACAGAGTGTTGCAATGATGTGTGTGTTTACTTAGGTAACCCATGTGATCATTTGTAATGAAAATTATGCTTAGGACATTATAGTACATAACCCAAAGAAGCAAATGTTCACCCATCAGAGGGTCTCCTGTTTTTTGGAATAAACTGTAGACTAACTCTCACATGTACCTATTTGTATTTTCCAAGCAGAACAAGTGTTCAGATTACCTTTAGCTTGCACCTATAGATCTTTAAAATGATTCTGTGCATTAATGATTCAATTGAATTCAATTGGAACTATTAAAAATTTTCTTATTTTGCTCCAAAGGTAGATAAAGTCTTAATTTCCGAATTCTCTTATCATGAAATAAACTCCACATCATACTTCGTGAGAGCACATGACATCCCATGTGCCATACTACATTTTTTTTCCCATTCGTAAATTTAAGAAAATCAATAATCCAACTAGGCATTCTTTTCTTTCTTTCCTTCTCCTTCTTCTTTTTTTTGAAGTGCACTGTAGTTTTTTTTGCTAATCTTTTGAATAAATAAGGTGTTTTCTTGGGAAACTCTGCAAGGCTGATGTTTTATGTGGTTAATCTTACTTGACCCAACACTAGTCATTCAAAAACAACAGATGTTCAGGGTATATTTTTCACTTTCCTGCTTGCTCTGGGAGCAATTAAGTTTGTAGTGTGCTGTGTCTTTGTCAGGTCCTCAGATTTCTACAGTCCTGGTGTTTTCACTGTGTTGACTTCTTTTCTCCTTTGGAGTACAGTCTCTCTGTGAGGTGAAGACCTGTGGCAATCTTCATTTACGCTTGTTCTTGTTTTGGGGGTACCACTAATTCAGGCATAAGATTTATATCAGATGAAATTTAGAGGCACTTGATATTTCTGTTTGGAGTACTGAAAACACGGGGGTCTTTCTACAGAATTTGTAAATGCAATAGCTCAGTCTCCTTGTTTACAAAGCAATCACGAGATCTTTTGGACAATGCCAGAACCTCCCAGAGAAACTCCCAGCGTAGCTGATTGTCACCATTGGCTTTGGGATAACTGTTCCTCATCGCCCAACTCTCAGCCAAATATTATTATTTATTAGGACAACAGATTCACAAAAGTGTGATTTTAGCTGTCTTTTTAATTCAGTTCTGTACATAAAAAATTTGGAATGCCTATTCTTTGCTGGATTCTGGTGTTAGCACATACCACAAAGCAATTTGGATAGGAATGGGAAGGACTAATGCAATCAAATCAAAGGAGCAGGGGTAGTGAAAAGAGCCTAAAGGACCATATACACAGTTTGTGGATAAAGTATTTTTATTCCAAGTATTGCTCGTTTTATTTATTTTTTTCCTAATTACAAAAGTAAATAATATTTATTGTAGGCATTTTGGAAAAAAATAGAAAAGTAAACATCATTCTTAATATCAGCATCCACAAAATAATTATTTTAACATTTTATTTCATATCCTTCCGATCCCTTTTCTAAACATTTCTATACAGTTCATCAAAAAAATTCACTTCATATTGTTTTTAAAGATTTTAAGTTGTAAAGTAATATTTATACAAAGGCTGTCTGGAAAGTATCTACTCATATAATATGAAAACTAGAGGCATTTATGCCTGGATTTTTTTCTGAACAGCCCTCGTATATAGAAGATGACACAAATGTATGGCTTAATATCAGTTGTTGTGAGGTGAACATTCCAATATCAAAAAAGAAAAAAGAAGTAGAACTTTGCCAACAACACTAGAAGTCCCTCAGTCTACTCATCACCATCTCAACTCCCTCACTTCCCAAAAAAGTAACCACTATTCTGACTTTTATCATGTATGACATTTTACCATTTATAACTTCTACATATGTAATAAGCCCCACAATATATTGTTATTATTTTTGCATTAAACTGTCTATGATCATTTAAAGAGATTTTTAAAATTAAGAAAAATGCTTTATATTTACCTAAATATTTACCATTTCTGGTGCTTTTCATTTCTTTGTATAGATCTAGATTTCCATCTGTTTTATGTCCTTGTCTACTAATTCAATGCATATCATTGCTGCACATTGCTGTATGTCCTTATTATGGGTCATAGTTTCCTGTTGTTGTTTTTTGTTTTTTGTTTTTTGGTGGTTTTTTTTTTTTTTTTTTGGTCATGCTTGGTAAATTATTTTTGGCTCCAGATATTGTGGATGCTGGATATTTTGCATAGTTCTACAAATATTCTTGAATTCATTTCTGGGGTTCTGTAAAGTTACTTGGAAAGAATTTGATCACTTTGAGGCTTGCTTTTACACTCTGTCAGGTGGGATCAGAGCAGCTTTTGTTCTAGGGCTGATTTGGCTTCCCTACTTAATGCTTATTGTTACAAAGCCTTTCCACTCTGGTTGGTGAAAACATGGACTTTTGCTGGCTCTACGTGAGCTCCAGAAACTGTACACCTTGCTTCTTTTCCCAGATTTGGGTTGTTTTCTTACACCCATATGCTCCATCAATACTCACAGGAAGGCCTTGCAGATCTCTGGAGCTCTCTCTGTGCCCTCCTCTCTTCTCCTGTACTTTGCCCTGTGGTCTCCAGCCACACAGCCTCCATGAACTCCTAGCTTTGTCTCCTCAACTCATGCTTGGGTTCCTCCTCTCTGGGCTCTGGCCTGAATATTTTCTCTAGGCAGCAAGTTGGGGCACTTTTAGAGCTCACCTCCTTTGTTTCCTTTCTCTTAGGGGTCACTATTCTGTTCAGTAAGATAGCCAATGACTAAAACCAGGTGTGTTTTCATAAGTTTTGTCTTGTGTTTTGGTGATTTCAGGCAGGAGGGTAAATCTGGTTCCTGTTACTCCATCTTGGTCAGAAGCAGAAGTCCCTATCCTGACTTTCATAGTGATCACTTCCTTACGCTGCTTTGTAGTTTTATCAGACAAGTGTATGTCTCTAGAAACTATAGGTTAGTTTTGCTCATTATAAAATTATTATACATCTTTTAAATCTCTTTTAATATGAGGAATCCTTTTCCATGCCTTTCTTTTCATTTCATTTTATCTGTGGAAGAACTGGACTGTTTGATCTGTGGTTTCTCATGCTCTGCATTTTGCTGATGAGTATTTCTGTTGCAGTTTAACCCATTGCTCTAGTCTTTTGTATTTCCTTCAATTAAGTAGCAGATCTAGAAGTGTGATCAGACTTGGGTCCAATATCTTTGGCAAGATTACCATGCTGCTGTGCATTTTCATCAGGAGACACATAATGTCTGGTTGTGTCTCTTTTTGTGATTTAACATTAATGCTTAATATCAAGATTTATCAATTCATTGAGGATTGTAAAATACTGATATTCTAACTCTTTGATTTCTTTTCCATTTATTCGATGGAGTACCTTTATAAAGCAACACATACCCTCATTACTATATGGGAAGGCAGAATAAATGATTCATTTAAGATAATGAATTGGTTTCATATCATTCTCTCAAGATGATCCATTAGTTTTTTTAAAAATCAGTTTTAATATTTTAACTCATAGATTGATGGGTTTTAATGAATTGCAATTATTATCCTTTTTGAAACTCAAAATGTCCATCTCTGGCTGGGGGGAGCCTTTTCAAGTTGGTTCTGAGTCCTTCTAACAGCTTTAGTGGCCTGATAACTGCCTCTTTAGTGCGACGAGATGTTCCAGGGTCATTTTGTATCAATCTTGCTCCAAACCAGGACCAGCAACTTCCCCCAAAACCTCCAGTTTCTTTTTGTAGAATATAATACTTTGAACTACCTGAGTGCTAACAATGATCATTGCTATTAAGGTGTCATTTTTAAGGCTTCTTTATGAACAGAGCTAAGATTTTATGTGTTTATGCATGCGTATTTTTTCTTTTAAAAGATAAAATATCTCATGGGTTCATATTGATGCTTCTAATTCATAACCACAGGTTGTAAAATTCAATCTCTTCTCTATTACATCCGTATCTCCTCTTGTCAACAACAAGAATCTTGATTCTCAAGGACACAAGAGAATTAGAATAATTCATAATTACTCACTTACTTTACCCTTCACTCACACTAAACACCCTCAGAATGATAACTGTAATACTGTCACCACCAATGTTATCACTAAGAGCAGGTAAAATCCTTTTTTGCATGTTATTTCCCCATTCTCCTCCCACTTAAAAATAATTAACTGTATCCACCTTGTTTGAACTTCATAGTAAGCCATTGTATACTTCAAATCTCTTGCTTTTAGGCCTCATTTAGTGTTATTTCTATAAATCTTATAACTACACGTCCATTACTTATCATCATTTGGTTTCTCAGGGGGTTGAGTGTTTGGATGTTGTGGTTGAGTGTGGTTCAGGGTTAGAGGGAAAAAGGTGTTTTGAAACTTTTAGTTGTATGATGATAAATAGTGTGAGGAGTATAGAGAAGATTGTGGTTAGTCACGTTGATGTGTCTAGTTGTGGCATATCATTAAGGGAAGGTTTGGCTTCCAATCTTTAACTTAAAAGGTTAACGCTAAATAGCTTCTTAATATTACATTAAATACTTTTTAAGTCAGTTTGCTTTACTGAAGCTCATTCTTTAGTATATTTCTCAAGAAGGGCTCATGGGACCAACATTCCCTATGTTTATGCATGTTGATAACATTTCTTGTCCTTTATACTTGTCACTTTAAATGCCTATAAAATCCTTGACTTGTATTTTCTTCCTTTGAATATCTTAAAAATATTCTCCATTTACTTCTGGAGAAATATTCATGCAGAAATGTTTTATGATGATATAATTTTCTTTCTCTTATCACTCATCTGCGGTTTTAATTAGGTGCTCAAAGAATTTTTTCTTTAAAGTGTAGTAATTTCATTAGACTATTTTGTGGCACGGGTCAGTCTGAATTGATAATCTTAGGCACATAGTGTGTTCTTTTAAAATGTAGTTTCATAACTTTTATTTCAAGAAAGTTTTTTTTTTTTTAATTACACCTTTGGTATTTATTCTATTTGTTTTAGTTTTCTTCTTTGGAGACTCCTATTACTTATATATGGAGTCTTCTTTGCCTACATTCAGTGTTTGTTACTTTTTCTCTAGTCTTTTTCATCACTCCTGACATTTTTTTCTTTTTTTAAAAAAATAAACGTTACTTTTTAGAGCACTTGTAAGTTCACAGCAAAATTGGGTAGACAGCACAGAGGGTTCCCACATGTGTCCCGCCCCCTCCCGCCCCGCCCCCTCCTACAGCGTGAACATCGGGCAGGGCGGGAGTTCTCGGATTCCACTTGGAGCATGGCGCGGAGTTCCGGGAGGAAAAACTCGCAAAAGCGTGGAGGTTGCCCGGTGGCTCGGTTCCCCCGGGGTTGTTAACGTTCAGACTTGTCCCCACTGAGCCTCCCGCAAGTCATCTAGGGCAGTTCCGGTCCTCCTGCCCCAGACTGATTGCCACGGACGTCCCTGTGCACCGCGGTCGCCGGTGCCGTCCGCCCTGGGAGCCTCAGTCTTCCTCGGCGGTGCAGAGTCTCGCTGGAGCTCTGACCTCCCGGTCAGCGGGGGCGCCGTGAGTCCCCTGAAAGCTCTGCCCTGCTTTCCGGCCCCAGTTTGCGAGTTGGCCAATAGGAGGCGGGGGAGTGGGCCGGGGATTGGACGCCCCTTTCTGGGCTTTCCTTGAGAGCTCGTTTGGAGGTTCCAGCAGCGGGGGCGCCGCTGCCGTAGACCCATGCCCTAAGGACGGTCCTCTCCTCTGGGGGGGGGAGGGTAGTCCTCTTCGACCGAGGGACGCACATGGAGGGTGAGGAAGGAAGGGGACACCTGCCTAGCCAGCCAGATCAGCCGAATCAACCCTGGCGATCAGTGGGGTGACAGAAGTCGCAGCCAGATAGCCCTCCCATCCTCTGGACTTTCCTTTATTTTGAGTTCTTGGCTCTTTAAGTGCTAACTACGTTGACAGCTAACACCTTTAAATAGATCTAAAAATATTTAGTTCAGTTTTTATAACTGTTTTTAGTTGAACAAACCAAGCTAGCCTATCATTTTCAGATAGAACCCATGTCACTGAGATTTAATTTTGGTGACTATGTAAATGATTTTTCTAGGATTTTTTTAATTGCTTATTTTGAAAGATGGTCTGAGCTGTTTTACAGTGCCTTGTTTATTCAACATAGTTTTGCATTTAAAAAAATGTTTCTTTAAACATTTTAAGTCCATTTCTTTTTATCATATCGTTTAGTGTTCTATTGTCATTGGTTCTTAGGATATTATTTCTCCTGTATAAAGCTTTGCTGCTCATGTGTTCTATAGTTTTAGATTGTGAGTTAATCATCACCAAGAGTCTTTTCTGTTGGCATTCTCATATGTTTAACAAAAGATTTTTAACAGACAACTTTGCATTTGCTCTGGTAATAGGGTTCCAATATCTTGAGTCAATTTTAATGTTAATTTTGGGTTTATAGGTGGAGGGGGAATGGGAATTACTGTTAATAGTAATGGGGTTTCTTTTTTGGGTGGTGAAATGTTCTGAAGTTAGATAGTGGTTATGCTTGCACACCTTTATGAATAAACTAAAAGCCTATGAATTCTACACTTTAAAATGGCATGGATTTTATTTCATGTGAACTATACAATAAAAATAAAAAGAATTCTGTGTTTCTATACCATGCAAATAATGTGAATTCACACTACACATCTGCCCAGAGGCCCAGGTGGACAATAAACTTCTTTGCTGCTGCCCTGGACCTGTGGATAGTGCTTTTTAGTTTCTATTTTAAAGACAAAGCATTTTAGGAGGGTTTTGTTTCAGCTCTTGCCTCATACAAGCCTTAGACCTTTGTTCCCGCCTTTGGTGGGCATTAAAACCCCAACCTCAAACTCTTGTGTCTTAAATCTAATACTCCTTTAAGTTATCATAATCTTTCTTCCTTCGTTCCATTCTGATATGAATTCTCTGGGGATTTTCTCTCTTGCAGTCTCTATGGGTTAGTCCATTATTTTTCAAAGGTGGGTAATATATTATAGCAGCCTTCTTTCAACTTGGCACGAGAAGGATTGACATGCCCTCACCTGAGTAAGCTTCCATGGAGTTTATGGGCGGTGGAAGTAGAGGAGATAGAGAGGATACCTCAAGAGGGATATATTGGACTGCTTATAATTGGGCAGGTGGTTGTTTGAATGATTACCTTTCAAAAGGGAGAAAGAGAAAATTTGTAAAATTTGTGAAGCAGCTCTTATCAGTCATAAAAAGTATAATTCACATTAAAGATCAGCCCTGTCCATCTTTTAAATCATATGCTTTTAAGTTGGGTGCCACGCACCAATTGGCCCATCAAGGTAACTCCCAGGCTCCCATTAAGGTAGTCTATCATCTGTTCACTTGTTCTGGAGTTGCTGCAGCTTCAATTCAGTTTTGTTCAGTCTTGCTCTTTGTATCCACTTCTCAATTTTTATTCCCAAAGGAATTGACTTTGGCAACTGTTCTCTCTGACTTAGGGTTAAGACTTCCCTCTTTGAGGCTGCTGGCTTTAGCCTTTCTCCCATCTTTTGACTGTCTTGGGGTGTGACCTTTGCATACATTCCCTTGGCCACCCCTAAGTCCCCCCATTGGCCCACCTGTAATGGCTTCAAGTTAGGAGAGAATAGTCATCTAGTCAAATGAAACTTGTGAATGTTTCCTTTGCTATTATGGAAGATGGTATTGGGAGTAAAGGAGAAGATGCGTTATATAGATGAGTGCCATCTTGAGAACATTCATACGTACAGCTAATGTTGATGTTTTTCCCATCATGCTAAGGAAATGGAGAGAACGGGTTAATGACCGATAAGACAATGACGCTGTGAGTTTTAAGCACGGAGGATTTATTAGGAAAAAGAGGTTTATATTGGGCAACATTTTGTAGCTTATTTTGATAGTTTTTAAATTAGAGGAAATGTAGTACATGTGATATGCATGAGTGTAAGCAACACATTTCAGTGTTTGAACATTTTACTAGTAAAATGTAAGATGCCTTGGAATTAGGAACCCAATCACGTGCTGTGCAATCTGTTTGAAAGACTGTAAATTACAAATGACATTGTTTCGTAGTTGGCTGGGAAGTTTAACAGAGATTGTAGAGTCTGAACATTATTGCTGGAATCTATAATTCTCAATGTCTAGGAATTTCAGGAGTTTCTGAGCAGTATAATTGTGGCAAAAGAAATATTAATAATTTCATTTCTCTCCTCTTGAGGTGCTTGAGGAACTGACTTTTCAGTAAGATGGCAGAGGTGGACCGTGCTCTGTGGAAATGAGCATTTTATGTTTAGTTGTACAACCAGGTTGGCCCAAGAGTAGTTCCATAGAAATTCATTCTTTCTGTGGTGGTTGGTGTTGTAAGGACTCAAAAAGGTTTTCTTATAAATTAGGATTGTCTGTATTCCAGCGTCTTACGGTTTATTTGACATAACTTATTACTTTCCTTTTCTTGAATAATTTTTGGGATTGTTTGCCTGTTGTACTAATGTTATTTTCAACAATTAAAAAAAACCTCACAATTTTGTTATTCAGGAATAAACTGCCTTCTGTTTTTTAATTTCCCCCAAGCATGTAAATATTTGATAAATTTCCTTTGGGAATGCAATTGTCTTGTTAACCTGTGTGTGTTATAGAAGATTACAAAGCTTTTGTAGATCTTGTCTTCGTCAGCTAGGGTTGCTATAACAAAATAATGTAGGATTGGTGCCTTAAACAATTAGGGTTTATTTCTCACAGTTCTGAAGACCAGAAGTCTGAGATCAAGGTGCTGGCAGATTTGGTTTCTGGGAGGGGCCCTCTTCCTGGCTTGATGTCAGCTACCTTCTTGCTGTGTCCTCACAAAGCAGAGAGGGTGAACTGTGGTCTCTCCTCCTCTTCTTGTGGGGATCCTTCAGTCATGGGGGCCCCACCCTCACAACCTCATCTAAACCTAACTACCCTCCGACGGCCCCACTTCTAATTACCCTAACATTTGGGGATAAATAATTTTCAGTTTAAGGATTTTGAGAGGACACAAACATTCAGTTCATAACAGAGCTCATGCCTCTAAATTTGATTCTAAGAAAATGCCTACCATTACACATTTGTAATGCAAAACATATATACACACATATTATCTATGTATCTATCAATATCTATACCTATAGCTACAGAATATACAAGGGCTGTCAGGAAAAAATTCAGCCATAAATGCCTCTATCTTTCATATTACAGGGTTTGAAGTTGTACCAAGGGCAATTTCTGGATCCAGATAGAATTCACTAGTGAAGTCATCTGGTTCTGGGCTTTTCCTTTTGGGGAGTTTTAAAATTATTAATTTAATCTCTTTAATTGTTATACTCAGATTTTCTATTTCTTCTTCAGTCAGTTTGAATAGTTTCTGTCTCTAGATTTGTCCATTTAGTTTAGGTTATATAATTTGTTGGTATACAATAACTCATGGTATTCCCTTGTAATTCCTTTTATTTACTTATTTATCTCACTTATTTTTATTTTTAATTATACTTAACATACAATATTACATTGGTTTCAGTGCATAGTGATGAGACATTTATATAACTTACAAAATCCTTATTTTGATACATGTGGTTTCCATCTGACACCATATACAGTTATCACAATGTTATTGACTATATGCTATGCCACATTTACATCCCTGTGACTATTTTGTGACTATGAATTTGTATTTCTTGATTTCTTTCCCTTTTTCACCAACCCCTCACACCCTTCTCCCATCACCCCAACAAATCTAGTATCCGTCTGACACCACCCGTAGTTATTGCAACATTATTGACTATATTCCCATGTTATATACCCTATATCGCCATGACTATTACTTTGTAACCACCAAACTGAACTTCCCAATCTCTTCCCCTTATTTTGCCCCTCTCCCAACCTTCCTCCCCTCTGGCAACAAACCAAATGTTTTCTACATCTCTGAATCTGTTCTCTGTCCTACTTGTTTATTTTCTTCTTTGGATTTCACCTATAAGCAAAGTCAACCTGCATCTGTCTTCCTCTGTTTGACACTCCACTCAGTGCAATACCCTTCATGTCTTTTGATTGAAATTTTTAATCCATTTAAATTGAAGGTAATTGTTGATGTGTACCTATTGCCATTTTATTGTTCATAATTTTGCTTTTTTCCCCCTCCCATATTAAAGCAATCCCTCTAACATTCCTTGTAATACTGATTTGGTGGTGATGAACTCCTTTAGCTTTTTCTTGTCTGGGGGACTCTTGATTTGTCCTTTGATTTGGAATGATACCCTTGCTGGGAGAGTAATCTTGGTTGTAGGTCCTTGTTTTCATCATGTTGAATATTTTCTGCCACTCCCTTCTGGCCTGCAAAGTTTCTGTTCAGGAATCAGCTGACCGTCTTATGGGAGCTCCCTTATAAGTAACTAGTTGCTTTTCTCTTGCTGCTTTTAGGATTCTTTCTTTGTCTTTAACCTTTTCCATTTTAATTATAATGTGTCCTGGTGTGGGCCTGTTTGGGTTTATCTTGTTTGGGACTCTGTGTGCTTCCTGGGCTTGTATGTCTGTTTCCTTTTGCCAGGTTAGGGCAGTTTTCAGTCATTATTTCTTCAAATAGGTTCTCAATTCTTTGCTTTCTCTCTTCTCCTTCTGATACTCCTATGATGTGCATGTTGTTGTGCTTGATATTGTCTCAGTGACCCCTTAAACTATCCTAATTTTTTTAAATTCTTTTTTTCTTTTTGCTGTTCTGACTGGATGTTTTCTGCTATCTTGTCTTCCAATTCACTGATTTGATCCTCCACTCCATCTAGGCTGTTGGTAATTCCTTTTATTGCATTCTGAATTTCAGTTATAGTACTCTTCACTTCTGACTGGCCCTTTTTTGTGGTTTCTATGTCCTTTATGCTTGCTATCTCTCTGTTGAAGTTTTCACTAAGTTCCTTGAGCATCCTTAAATTTTCACTTTGAGCTCTATATCTGATAGGTTACTTGCTTCTAGCTTGCTTAATTCTTCTGGAATTTTCTGCTGTTCTTTTATTTGTGATGTATTTTTTTTGTTTGTATCCTCATTTTGCATACCTGTCTATATTTGTTTTTATGTATTAGGTGGATTTGCTATGTCTCCCAATATTCCTGGTCAGCCTTATGTAGTAGGTGCCCTGTGGCACCTGCACTGTCTCCCTAGTCACCTGCACTGGGTGCTTCTGGTTTGATGTCAGTGCTGTGCCTGGAGCTACTCAGCAAAAGTCTCAGAGTATATCAATGCCGGTCACCGCCAACCTGGGGCCTATGGACGTAAATAGTTTACCAAGGAAGATTGCAATGTGGGTGGGGCTGGCTGCTTGCTGGAGAAAATGCCTCTGGTGTTGGTGGAGTTTGGTGAGGTGGGGTCCCAGTGAGTCAGCAGAATGGAGCAAATAAAGCTCAACAGACCAATCAGGTTCAGAGTTGTCCATGTGGGGGTGTGCAAAACACAGGAGAGATGGTGCCTATCAGCTGGCTGCATGGGAGGAGGGCACACCCAGAAAAAATGGAGAATGTCCTCCAGCTCTCACTCCAAAGCCACACACCTCACTCAGTCTTTTTCCCATATGCCTCCAACCCCTCTTGAGTCACTGTCCCTCTGCCGGAGCTCAGGGTAAGTACCCATGAATGACTGAGTCTGCATGAGCACTTTAAGTGGACGTGTGAGTTTCCCAGAGCTTTCTGTCCCAACCAGATGGTTGGAGTCCCCACTGCTTTTCATAGTCAGATGTTGTGGGGCTCCTCTTTCCAGTACCAGTGCTTCGGGCTAGGGAGCCTGGTGTGTGGCCGGGGTCCCTTATTCCTCTGGGAGGAACCTCTGCAACTGAGATGTCCCTCCTGATTCTCTAGCGCCCCTGGAGGTTTGGCTCCTTTGCATCTGCACGCCTCCTACCAGTCTTGCTGTGTCCCCCTCTTTTTTGTATCCTTAGTTATAAAGCTTCTGTTCAGCTAGTCTTCAGATGGTTCTCCATGTTGATTGTTCAATAATTTAGTTGTAATTTTAATGTGTTCGTGGAACAAAGCAGGCACAGTGTTTACCTACTGCGCCATCTTGGATCTTCCTGCTTTTATTTCTGTAAGGTCAGAAAAACATTCTCTTTCAGTTTGATTTTAGTAATTTGAGTTTTCTCTCTTCTTTGTCAGTCTAGCTAAATCAACTTTTTTTTTTAAAGAAACAAACTTATTTTAAAAGATTTTCTCTGTTGCTTTTCTATTCTCTATTTCATTCATGTCTGATTGTCATTATTTCTTTCCTTGTGCTTCTTTAGATTTGGTTTGTCTTCTTTTTCTATTTTTTAAATTTTAAATTAAAAATTTTTTTCAATGCAGTTGACATACAATGTTATACTAGTTTCAGGTGTACAACACAGTAATGAGACATTTATATAACTTATAAAGTGATCACCCTGATAAATCCAGTACCCATCTGATGCCACACATACTCATAGTTGTTACAGTACTACTGACTATATTCCCCATAATAAATTCTACATCCCCATGACTATTTGTAACTACCAATTTGCATTTCTTAATCCCCTCCCCTCTTCACCCGCCCTCCCAAACCCATGTTGGGTTGCACATGTTGATATGCTCGATGGTATCCTACATGTCCCTGAGGCTTGTTTAGTTTTATTCCTTGTTTTTTCTTTCTGTTCCTCAGACTGGATAATCTCAGTTGGCCTATCTTAAAGTTTGCTGATTCTGTCTTCTGTATTTTCAAATCAGCTATTCAATATCTCTAATGAATTTTTCATTTCAGTTGTATCTTTTAACCCCAGAATTTCTATTTGTTCTGTTTTATAATTTCTATCATTTTTTTCATATTCTCTATATGGTGAGACACTGTTTCATATATTTTTTAGTTCTTAGCCATGGTTTGCTTTAGTTCTTTGAACATAGTGATTTTAATGTCTTAGTCTAATAAATCCAATATCTGAGCTTTCACAGGAATGGTTTCTATTGCCCACTTTGCCCCTACAAATGGGCTTCCTTCCTTCCTTCACTCCTTCCTTCCTCCTTCCCTCCCCCCTCCCTCCCTCCCCCCATATCTTTTAACTTTTTATTGAAACAGAACACTTCAAATAATGTCCAGAAAGTATCCAACCATGTAATATGAAAAATAGAGGCATTCATGGCTGGATATTTTTCAGACAGCCCTCGTATGGCTCCTCTGGAAATTGGATTCTCCCTCCTTCCCAGGATTTACTATTGTTGCTCTTTGGTTTCTTATTAACTTTTTTTGAAATATTCTGTAAAGGCTGTATTCTTTGTCATGTATGGCCACTGAAGTCTCTGCTCAGTTAACATACTTATAGATGTCAGCTGATAATTAGACAGAACTTTTCTCAAATGGCTAGAGTCAATAGGTCTTTCATTTTTTGCCAATCGTCTCTGTGTATATGTTGGAGCATGCCTTTACCACTTAGCCTAGTAGTTGACTACTCTGTGTTAGGTCTAACTTATTGTTTGTACTGGGGCCCAAGGTCAGTCAGGAATGATAGGGCCTTCTCAGGTTTTTCCTGAGCATGCACACAGCCCTGTGCATGTATGTGGCCTCCCACATTACCAGATATTGTTGGGCCTTTTAAAAATTCCACACGGACATCTCAGTTTCAGCTTTTCCTTTTCAACTTTTTGATTAGACTGTTCTTTCTCCCAACAGCTATATATCACCCAGGAAGCCACAATGTTAAACAATCACTGCTGATGGTTTTCCATAAATGCCTCTGAAGAAGTAGCTTTTTATAGTGGGATAACTTTGAGTCAAGTCCAGTAAAGATAAATCTATGAAAATAGCCTTCAGGGAACGCCCAGATAGGTCAGATAATGACAGTTCTCTGCAAATGTGGCCTCAAATGAATTACAATCTGGTTCTGCCTCCCACTGTCAGTGACCCCAGTGATGGCTAGGCTGCTGGTTTTCATTGTGATTTCAGGCTGTTTATTTTCAAGGATACCACTGAGCTGGGAAGCGGGTTATGGAAATAGGGCAAGTCAAGTGTCAGCCACTTTTCTTTCATGCTCTCTGGATTGGTGCAAATTTTCATTAATTTCTAGAGTTCTGAAAAAGTTGATTCTGACAATTTTTGCCACTGTTCTCATTGCTTTTATGAGGGAGATGCTTTTAAGAACTTCTTACTCTACGATTTTCACTGATGATGCTATGGATTCCTTTACTTTTTTTTTTTCATTTTTTTTTTATTTTTTGGTACGTGGGTAGCTCCCTGACTGGGAATCGAACCCAGGCCGCAGCGCTGACAGCGCCAGCGCCGAAGCCTTAAGCCACTACACCACCATAACACATAGCATTTTCTGTGTATGTCCACAGTTAATCAGAATTTTTATCTTCTTCCTTATTCAGAATAAGGAATAAACTGAGAATGATTTTATTTTCTTTTTTCCTAGATCTCTGCCACATTCTTTGTGGAGAAAACAATTCTCAAAATTGGTAGTTCTGTTTATTCTACATTGCTATCAATAAAACTACAACAGTTATTTAGGGTTAACCATACATTTTACTGATATCTATACACATACCAGTATATTATATCCCATGTCTTTCTTTTTGCTGGAGTATACTTTCTAGTAATAATTTCAATAAGAGTCTATAGTCTAAGAGATATTCTGAGTCCTAGATATCTGAACTTGTCTTTATTTTGTTTTAATACTTGAATAATAGTTTGGTTGGATATAGAATTTAGGTTCAAAATTATTTTATTCCAAAATTTGAACCTATTTCTACAGTGTTTTGTTTTTAAGTATATTTTTGAAATATTTTCAAACAAAGAAAAATTACATAACGAAACAAAGAAAGAAAAACAAACAAAGAAAAATAGCATAAAGAACTCCTCCATTTCCTGTATTTGGATTTAGCAAGTCTTCATGTTTTCCAACATTTGTTTTATTATTTTGTCTTTGTCCCCACCATTTTTTCTAAATCATTTAAAAGCAAGTTGTAGATACTCTTCCCCTTTACTTTTAAATGCTTCAGTGTCTGTTTTCAAGGGCAAGAATTTTCACTGATATAACCACAATACCATGATAAAATCAGAAAATTTGACATTGATATAATATTACTCTCTAATCCTCAAACTATATTCAAGTATTTTCAATTGCTCTATAATGACTTTTATAACATTTTGTTCTGGACCAGGATCCAAACAGTTCTTATGTCTCTTTAATCTTTATTCTTCATTAATGTGAATCAGTTCCTCAGTCCTTTGTCTTAAATGACATTACTATTTTTGAAGAGCACAGACCAGTGTTTTCAGTGAATCTCCCTCTATTACATTGTATTCTTACATCCAATGTTGCTGGTGAAAATTTTGAGGTAGAGGGACTGAACAAGGGTGCATTTAACTCAGCATAACCCATCCTCACTCTTAAAAAGCCAGGGAAACAAACAATCTACTTTTGGAATATCCAGTACCCAAACCCTTCAAGGCCTGTTCAAGCTCAGAATCTCTGGAGCTAGTATGTCATTTTAAGGAATTTACTGCTGTTTCAAATGGAACGTGAGCTGGGAAAGTGATCTCTGTGTTGGTACCATCCAATCTAATCTCTTCTCAGTTCCCGTGGCACAAATCTATCTCTGCGAGGTTTTTGTACACTGACTTTTTTCAACCACGCTTATAGCTGTCAACAACAACTATGGTCATATCGTATAGAACATACCAATGGCCACAGTGTGTCTCCAGCTATCAGTGTAGGCTACATAGTATCAGAGGAGATTTAGAGTTCCATGACTTCACTTTATGAAGAGGTAGGGAGGCCTTGGGAGATGAGCTAATGAAGGCCACATAACTTGTTGGTGCCACAGTCATATTTTAAATTCATATTTTGATTTATTATTTAAACTTGAAATGATCCAGCAATCCTAAGGAAACCATTGTTGAGCAGTGGCAAGAATACAATGGCCATATTAATTAAATTGATACTGGGGGAAAAAAGGAGGGGGGGGCGACATAGTTCATGTCTCCGTGACTAAGACGCTGTGAATTGCCGGAATGATTAAAAAGGCCAGGTGGGTGATAGGTATGAGGTATCATTGAAAGGGGCTCTCTGAGGTCAAAAGAAGAGAGACTGAAATTCATTATTCTAAGAGCATCTTAACTGTCAGCACATTGAATTAAGGGGCCAGTAGCAATAAGTTCCTTCCCAGTTAACTGCCACAAATGTGAAGGGTCAGGGGTCTTTAATTCAGAGGAAAGACTCTAACCATATAAATGTAGAGATTTATTGCTCATCCAGCGATGAGTGTTATGAGATCCAGGGTCAACATCCTTCACTACATCTGCTTTTGATGAGCTCTGCAGAGTTAGTTATTTATGCCAAGAGTTCTTAGCCCCAAGCAGAGTGGGGGTGGGGGTGGGGTGGAGAGACACAAACAGTGAGAGGGGAAGGGCACAGAGCTCACAGGGGTCAGAAGGTTAATACTCAAATACAGGGCTCCATCAATAGCTGCTCAAGGGTTTTCCTGATTACACATTTCCCAACATAATGTATGAGTTGAAAATGATGATGGGCTCGAATGTCTGTGAAATAGGTCTGGGAATTAAATAAAGCCGAGGATTGCTTTACGATTGTAGAGAATAGTCTTCTGTTCCAATGGAAAACGATGCCTCCTCTAGAGCACGTGTCTGGGTTTTCAGGGTCTAGACCTGTTCCTCGTCTTTGAGTTATTTTACAATATGCTGTAAGCTGAGGGTAAGTGGCAGGTAGGTAAATTCTGTCCTTTGTGATGGTGACAGTTGACTTTGTTTCATTTATTTGCAATTCTCTCAACAGTCCTTTAGTCCATATAAATTTGTAGTTGTTTTTTGTTTTGTTTACTTTTCCCCTGGACTGGTTAAAACATGTGTCTGGTTTCCTCATCATAGGAGTCAACTAAAAGCTTTAAAATGTTTTCATTTTTATATCTGGATGAGGGTCATGCTTTTACCTTTCTCTGAATACTATTTCTGGACACAAAATCCTCCTGTAGCTTGATTGATTGTGAGAAAGTCCAGCCACTCTCCTCTTCCCCCTCTTTCTGAGTTTTGGTTCTACAGATCACCCCTCTGGAGATTTCTTCACTGGGACGTTTAAACATCAGTCTTTTAAAACCAAACACACCTGAAATCTTTAACTTTTTCTTTTGATGCTGTTTTTGGTACTGCCGAGTTAATTCCAAGTCACAAGACGGTGAATCTAAAGTACTTACCTGTTTAATCAGCTTTGCATCAAGGTGCTGATCGAAGTTGGTGGGGGCTAGGGGAGAGCAGAGGGAAAGAACATGCCAGGAAACAGAAAACAGAAGAAGTGCTTCACCACAGTGCTTGCATTTCAGAACAGGAAGGGGTGGTGGTCACATTTCACCACAGACCCAGACCTGGAATTTGCATTTCCTGGGTTGGAGTGCTGCCCTGTTCTTCAGAAAAGAAGGAGAGGAGAGGTAGAAGCCTTTACTTTTACAAGTGCCCCTCCCACTCAGGCCCCCAACTGTACAATACAATGACTGTACTTCCGATGCGTTAATATGAAGACTGAGAGCCCATAGGTGACTGTAAGGTGACTGCAGCAAGTTCCCTTCCGTCTGCTCCCCATGTGCTCCATCATGAACAGCAGGAAGAGAGGGAGGGACCACAGCTCCAGAGACGGTCCAGAGACCCCTTTATCCTTAGCTGTTTCTCTCATGAGCAGGAAGAAACATGATGTTGAGTGACCTTGGATGAATCACGAAAGTTCTCAGTCCCTTCTATACAAGATGCAGGGGATAGAGATGATCTTGAAGGTTTGTTTCTACTCTGATGTGGTAGGAAGTAGCTCAAGCCTTTTGGCCTGTTGAAGTGGGAAGCAACCTGCTTTCTTATGAATTACGTAGCTTCAGTTTGGTCACCCACGAAGGACGCAGCGGCAGTTCTCAGTGTGATAGAGCTCTACGCAGGGTTTCCTTGGCTCCACGGCAGAGATCGCATAGGACATTCCTTGTGGTTCCGCTCATTTTGGATCGATTGTCAGTTCTGAGTCATTTCATTGTATTTCTGTCTTGGTGAAAAAGTCTTCTTCATGGGATATTAGATGCCAATAAAAAAGTTTTGGAAAATCCAAGAACATATTCAAAGTTTGAGTATTTTGTTAAAAATTCTTTAAACATTTTTCCCCTGAATGTTTTTAAGACTAGTGAAATAATTATGGTTATTAACCATGAGTGTTATAAGTACCAACAGAAAAGTTAACTTCATACTCAATTTCTTTTTGGTTTTGTCTTAAAATAGAATTCAGGCAAAATAAAATATTAAGCAGAAACCTCCCTTGTATAAAATGCCCATCTTTCAACCCATATAATGAAAATTAAGATTTAGTAATTCCATGCCTTTGAGTAGTTTTTTTTAATTCTCGAACTATTTTGCATCTGTGATCTTTTCAAATTTTAAAACAACTGTGGCAGCCGTTTTCATTTTTAGATGAAGCTCCAAGAGGTTAAATGACTTAGTCCAGTGACTTAGTCCCACATCTGTTAATGAAAAAGTCAGAACTAAAACCCACGCTCCTGACCCCTAATCTTTCCCTCTTTATATGGCACCATCTTACTTCCATTAGTTAGGAATGAAGGTTCCCTTTAATCAAGAAACTCTTTCCCCTTTGAAAATATTAAAGTAAAGGTATATAATTTCTAAAACAAAACAAAACAAAACCAACCCCAAACCCCAAAAAACCAAGATGTAGATAATTTATAATTTATTACTTAGATCAACTTCCACTTTAGAAAAGGCAGAAACAAAATATATAATTCATATTTACATTATTTACATTGGAAAGTATTTACACCGTAGATATTAAGTACAAAATAGCATATAAAACTCTAGGACAACACAGACAACAAGGACCACAATTGTAGCAGGGAATTTTCTGGCTACTTTTTCCATTGCAAGTTGAAGTACACTAGGCTAACTGTTGCTTAACTATTTTGCTAATTGAGCCAGTTACTCTTTCATCTTTTTAGCTTGATGGTCTCTCCTAAAGAGCCCTTGTTTAGTGTAATTAGTAATTAATCTTCCCACATCACTCTCTTGGGTTCAACTTTGATCCTTAGGATACCTATTCCATCACTGTGGTTAGGCCATTGGCCCTTGTGGGTTTCCAGGCCATAGGGCCTTCTACTTAAAGGAGGAGTTATACCCATTTGCTAAAATTCTCCCCATTTGGAGTAGAAAGCTACATTTTAAGGAATAGGCTGAATTTGTTCAGCTACATCAATGCAGAATATTCCAGTTGTAAAGAATGTCTAGCACTGCCCTTTATAATAGTAACACCAAGGCTCAGAAAGAATAGTCATGTAATGTACCAGGGGCAGAACTGAGACTAGAGCCTGGGTCTTCTGACCTCTATGCAGACCCCGACCCTGATGTCACACTGGCTGGGATGGTGTTGTTAAGAATTCCAAGTTGCAGCCTACATAGATGTGTCAAAGTGGAAAGAAAGAAGTTTCAAGCAGATATGGGTTGGCTGGGGCTCTGCTTTCTATTTCCAAAATACCTGCCACTTGTGATACCATCTATCTGGTCATAGGTTCTAGGCAAACCCTAACCACCTGAGATATTTTTCTTGTGGTTCACTTTTAGCCTGGAAGTTACTGAAATATAGCAAGAACCACCATCAAGGGAAAAAACCTATCTTCTACCTGCTATGTCCAGGCACTGGCAAATTGAATCATGGATAATTAAAAATCAAGGTCAGAAAGGGGAAGGACAGAATAATCCAGCAGAGAAAGAAGTTTTGTTCAAATAGCACCTGATAACGGGCCAATCTTTTCATGTCAATGTCTTATTATGGAAGAGCTTGCTCACCGCTTAAGCAGAGTACTTTCCTATGTCTACCTTCACAGATAACTAATATACTTCCAAAATATCAAAGGTGATTAGAAAAGTAAACTGAATGCACCAGAAAAAATATCCAAAATTGACAATGACAATAGAATAATAGTGATAATGATCACAATAAGAAAGAGACAGTACTTAAAGCACCAAGTTATGTCCAAAGGTATTTACGTCTGTGAAATTAGCAACAGCACAGCACATATAAAATGGGTGTGTAGGACTTACACATTTTTTAAATTACCTGAAGACTTTGAGAAGCCAGAAAAACTCTGTTCCATTGTCAAACCCATCATGAAAATAAAATATTTTGCATTTAAACATTGTACACCAAATAACAAGATAAAAGCTTAAATGAAAGTGTAAAGGTAACTCATGCAGAAAATCCAATTGCTTCCATAAACAGGCTGGAAGGATCAGCCTGGAATTACCGTGGGAGTTTGCAATGTCCAGTTGGGCAGAAAAGAAACGTCGGGAATAAGGGCACCTTGCCCTCTATATTGTTTTCCTGATAAAATGGCATGTTTACTGAATCACTGGAATATAATGAGATTCTGTAATCTTTCTTGTAAAGGAAGCTGTCATATTTATGGAGTCATTAACATGCTTGGAGCCTTTTTTTATATCACTAATGAAGGAGGCCACAGTGCTCAGGGGAGTCTGACCTAACAGATGGGTTATTGGAGAAAAGCCACGGTATGAGGTACAGGGACTCTGCCTAGAAAGGGTCCCTTTGGTCAGTAGTCGAGACGAAAGTTGAGGCTAGGGCCTTGGGAAGCCCACCGAGGCCATCATGCTTTTGGGTCACCACCAAAAGTGAATGCCTGTCTGAAGCTGGTAGTACGAGCCCCGGGGGCCCTGGTCTCCGGGTGCCCCGGAAGGGCTGCTCCCTCACACAGCCGGCAGCCTCGTGTGGACGGGCCCAGAGCCGAGAGCTCTGATGTTCAGAACATGGTGAGTGCCGCAGGACTGGTGAGGGGCACTCGCACAAAGTGGCTACTTCAGAATAGTTAAACTAGAGACACCAGGCTTCCTCCAGGGCCCCCTTCCAAAGTGGGGACAGCTCCGTTTATGCTTAGGTTAATGTTTGGACCAGGAGGCTGAAGGCCGCGCCCCAACGCAGAACCAGCAGCTCCTCTGAGTCGGCGTGCCAGCTACCTGCGTAGTTCTTAGCAGAACGTCGCTCTGTTCTGCCTCTGCTTTTACTTGGTGAGGGTTCATGTGACACTTGCTTTTACGTGGACGATGCATAGTCATATTCCCACAGACGTCACTTCTTCCTGTGTGAACCTGTGGTAATGCTGCCCAGTAGCACATAAAACACAGGTATTGCTTTTATCTTAAACACAGTTATTATGCACCTTTTTGGCCATGTGATAACAGAATGGCTTTGAGATTCACGTGCGTACACTGATCATGTTAGGGCACACTGGACTCTACTGGCCGCAGTAACAAGGACCCTGCGGACCCCTGCTCTCATGGGAGATAGCGGGGGTTTTCCCGGGGGTCTTGGACGGGCATGAAACGAACTTGCTCATTTTTTGGCTAATTTATAAACCAAAGAGTTGGTTTTGAAGAAAAAGATTGGCTTTTCTATTTTCTGCCACAAACACCTGGCACTGGGTTTCGTTAAACATCTTGTCACATCTTAGAGGCCTCATCCCAGATGCCAACAATCCATGAACAGAAGGAAATGAAGCGAATTCCCCAAGGAAAAGCAAGGGCCCAGTAGGGCATGTTAGCTCTTCCTCGTCACTGCAACTTTCCATCCAGGGGTGGTGGGGAGGGGCCCTGTATAAACTCAGGTCTGAGCCAGAACATAGCTTTAAATGAGAAAAAATTACATAGATCTCTGTGTGCTTAAAAATAAAATAAACTAATTCCTGATAGGCATAAGGAAAAGTGCATTCGATCTACCGAAATCAACAAAAAAGTTATTGAATGAAAGAATCACAAATGTTAGACCTCATCTCCCCCTTTCATTTTAAAGGTACAGAAACGGCCCCTCTCTGCCCCGTGGCCTCTGCCTTCCTCTGAGATGTAGCATGTCATAGGTCTGTACTAAGAAGCTTAGTGAACTTAAAACCAATAGGAGACCCCAGAGACTTTGCTTATGGCCCTGAAACCAAAAGACAAAGAAAACAGCTTTTCTTCACCAATAGGTCCCAATAACAATGTTTTATCAGACTTAGAATAGAAACTAAAAATAAAAGAAAAGTGTGTATTTTCTTCTTATGGGGAGCATGGTAAGATAAAGGATACATCCGTCAAAGGCTATTTAAAGGCAAGGCGCCAGGAGTATTTGGTAGGAAAATAAAACTGTCACACAAGTTGACAAGGTTGCAGACCCTCCTCCCCAGGGGACTCGTTTTGTGGAGGTGGGCTATGATGATGGTCAGTGGGCTGAGCTGAAAGAAGGGTCCCTGGGAGCTCTGGGGGGTTACAGGACGGGAATGGGGACAAAAAGACATGGAGACAGGGACAGAGGAGGGAGCCAAGTGGTGTGAGCGTAAGAAGTGAATGGGGAGAAAACGGAAAGATAAAGAAAACAGAGCAGGGGTGGATGCAAGATAAGGGGGCAAGAAACCCTCAGCGAGGGTGATGCAAGGAAAAGGGGTCGGGGCTAGGAAAAGCGGGGGCCAAGAAGCCCCCTGAGCTGCTGGGCTGGGGGTCTTACCCCTCAAGGGTGAGAGGTTGCCAAGGGGCTTCGGGAACCCTTTGGTAAGGTGCCCAGAACAGCAAGAAGGTGGAAACCTTCCGAAGTCTCCCCATCTGCTTGATATGGTGGGAGATGTAGAAATGGGGTGCCCCGAAAAAGTCCTGCGGGTTGAGAAATGACCTCTTTTTGGTAAAAGGTACCCGGGTGAAAGGGGTTTCCAGAGGGGGTCAAGATGGGACAGCCATGACTGTAGCTGGGGGTACCTCGCTGGGTGGGGGTGGGGGTGGGGGTGGGGATTAGCACCAGATTGCCTTCACAGGAGGCGCTTTTGACCCAAAGAGCTCAGGAGAAATAACTTTTTAAAAGTCATAGAAAAAAATATAACAATTCGTAGGAAGAAGACATCTTGCCTAACATTAAAACAGAAATGATAAAAGACTTAAACCATTAGCAAACTCTACGCAGGTAAATGTTTTCGTCCGTCCACGAGAACCACCGCCTGCAGAACCAAAAATAATTACCACAAGGAAAAAAGTAATTAATTAGTGCTTTTATCATCTCGGGATTACTCTTGAAAACCTTTTTTCCTACTAAGTAATCTATACGCTCAGTCAGATAAGCTGTTGACCTTCATTAGGCTGCTCTGAAAAGTAGGTTCTGACTTACTTAAAAAAACAAAACATTTAAACCTCAATTAACTGCACTAAAGTTTCCTGCACGACACAATGAAATAGAACTTTATCTATGGAAATACTGAGGTAATGATTGTTAAATTTAAGACGACAGATTGACCACATGTGGAGTCTTGCCCACAGGTCTGAGAGGGCGCTGGTGGGGAGTCGAAAGCAGGTGGGGGGCTGCTGGGGAGAGGCAAGCAGGCCCAGCACACCCCCCCGCAAAAAAGGAAAGAAAAGTCTTACGTTGGACCCCAAGAGGGGAAATCCTCATTCACAAGAACATGGGTCACTGAAATTTTAAAGTCAGATATTTTAAAATGGCTAATTTTTCTCTTTTACAGAAAAGAGAAAAATCCCTACGAATGTCTGTGGAATTGAGTTTTCAAAAGCAGCTTCCCAGCGGCAGACCTCTCCGTCCGCACGTCCCACCCAGGTCGGCCACGGTTCCTACCTCTCCTTCCTCAGCGACCGTAATGTTTGTCACTCAGCCCCTCTGTGCGGACACAGAGCCTCCTTGGAACCTCATTTTGCAGGAAATTTTAATGAACCATTTCTCAAGTGACTCCAATGAACTGAGGTTTGACTACGGAAGCAAGATTTCGTTTTGCAGAGCAGTGAACACTGACGCCCGCGTTGCCTGCCCTTGGCACCCCTCTCCCACGTGCCAAGCCTTTCGCAGAGCTGCTCCTCCCGTGGCCCGTGGAGCAGGCAGAGCCGGCCACAGGCTGCAGCGGGGGCAGTGCCCAGGTCGCTCGGCCCGGAGGGGCCCTCAGGGTCAGCACGTGGACCCCTTCTCCGGGCTGGAGCGTGTCCCACTGGCTGGGGGCGGTGCAGGCATGCTGTTTTGGGTGACAATTGCAATAAAACACTTTGTCTTCGGAATGAGTGGAGTGCAAGAAAAATGGCCCTTAGCAGGCAGTTTCACTGCGTTGCTCATAGTGCAGCGAGCCCGGGGACCTGCAGTATCCTCTGTTAAGCGGCGGCCTGATGGATCTGCCTTCCTCGATGGTGCTGGTTCAGAGCGGGTGGTTTGCTGATAGGTGATGATGACCTTTGACTATATACAAATGCCTAGGATCTTATGAGTCATCGAAAGTCCTCGAACCCATTCACTTGTGCCATGTCATATAAGGCTGCTTTTTAATTTCTCCCACGCCCCGGGGATGACAAGGAGCACGGGCAGCCGGTTAACTTGGCTGAAAAAAGCCCAGTGTTACCCACTGAGCCCAGCGTCTCGTCTGGAGTGCCCTCTAGGTCCCTTAGCTATGATGTTTGCCACATCCAGTTATGCGCATGCGTCTTTGGCCCCAAAGCAGGCCAACATGGAGCCACGCCATTTGTCTGCAGCCCTGGATAAGCCACTCCTACTCAGGTAAAGGGGCCACTGTCCCTACTTACCATGCACCTCAAACAGGGAAAGAGCTGAAGTTATCAGCGAAGGTGGGACTGTGATTGACAAGCTTTGTGAACAGACACTACGAATGGGAAAAAGAGTGAACTTGTTCTAATGGGTTTTCTGGAACCTGCAGGGCTGAGAAAAGGTATTGTTATGGATTTAAAGTCAGAACGTGGCCCTGGTGATCCGGCAGCTCCATCTTGGAATCGTCCTGTGTTTCTGCCTTCCTCTGGCCTGTCCTCCCCTCCAATGCAGGTCTCATTCGAGTTCTGATCTTACCTCCCACCGGAGGCGAGTGGAGGTGAGCATAGGGGCCGTTGACCTTTGCTCCCCAGCAATGCTCACCTGGCTGTGACCCCTCAGGCCCTCAGTAAATGGGTCCAGCTGTGAGGTTACAGGAGGTGTGTAGTTGTCACCAGAGCTTGACCTGGAAGGGCCGGAGGAATGACGTGTGTGGGGGTCGTGGTTAGTGTGACGCCCCTCCCAGTTTGCCAGGTCGATGTCTGTTGTCACGGAGTAATTATTAACAGTGCCCTCCTTCACTTGCAAAGTGTTCTGGACTCAGCAAGAGAATGCAGCCGCCCGATCCAAGGAAGAAGTGAGGTGATCTGCCCGTAGTGACCAGTGGGCAGCTGATTTCCAAGCACTGTCCTTTCAACACTCTTGCTACAGGAAGAGGACTTATTCCAGATCCTCTTGAAAATGTGTAGATTGCTGCCTCTCTGCCGTCCGTGCAGTACAGCTGAGACCCCGCAGGGCACCGGGCCGAACGCGTGAGGGCCTTGCCTCTGAGGGCCGGCCCGGGTCCGCCGCATCGCCCAGGCCCGGGCTTCTTTCCTCCACAACGTCTTTGCGTCCCTGCTTTCCAGCTCGGCCCGCTCACCGGCTTATGACGTTTGCAAGCAGCCGGGACGTAAAAGGGTTAATGGTAGCGGCATCAGAGGGAGTGAAAGGAAATCTGATGAGAAGGAGTTGGGAAAGGTGGCCAGTCTCCTGGGGACGCTTTCCAGGGCCAGAGAGTGACATGCAGCGAGTCCCTTCTGCAGAGAGGTAGCTCAGAGAGACGCTCTCCTCCACGAGAAAGGGGCACCCAGAGCCCCCAAAACTGCAGCAGGAGCAGAGGGCCCTAGGGCGGGGCGCGGGGCGGGGAGCTGGGGACACGTGTGCGAGCCTGCCTCTTGGAGAGGGCAGCTGGCCGCGCTCTCCTGTGGTCAGCCTCTGGTCACTGCGGCCAGCCAGGCCCCTGGGGAGGTTCCTGCCGGCGACCCTCTGTCCAGCGGCAACTCCATCTTCTCCCTCCTCCAGGACAAGGAGCTTTCCCCACGGCTCTGGGCTGGCTGGCTTCACTTCTTGGCGACTAACCATGGACTCTGGCCCTTGAGGAAGTATGGAGAAGGGGATGTTTGAGAAGGAGCCCCTAGGGTGATTGGCACATGGGGGTGCCTCCCGGGGTGGGTGATCCCACAGACCCTGCCAACCTTGGAAGAAGCCCAGCATCCTCCCAGTTTAAACCTGCCCTCTCTGCCCTCTTTCTTCCCACACAATTCCATTTGCCTTCCCCTGAGCTGAGAAGCAAGTGTGGCCCAGGACCATGCTCACTGGAAGATTCTGTCAGGGAAGGGAGGGCAAAGCAAGGGAGAGGCCTGCCCGTTGGCAGTGGCGGCTCCTCCCTCCCTGCTGACTCGATCCGCTCTTCATTGTGGCCCTGCTGGCCACCACAGCGTCCGCTGGCTGTGCCCTCATTTAGCACTTAGCACAAAGTCCTTGCACTGCTGGGCATCCCTGTTAGCTCCGAGAGGGCAGGCCATGCCTGACAGTCCTTACTAGCCCTGCCCCTGCCTCTCCACTGCCTGCATAAAGTGGTTGCTCATTAAAGTAGGTTGGTCACTCAGCAGGTCATGGTTGCTTATGAGCCTGGATCACGGTGGGAAGACCTGAGCTAGGTCCCTTGGGAGCCCAGGGAATTGGAAACTCCCTCCCCTCTAAGAATTCACTGTCTAATGGGGAAGACCGACTTTCCTACCCTAATGACCGGTAGAGGAAGCAAGGAATACAGAGTTCCAGGTTGTTCCAAGCAGGGAATCTCATCTAATTGAGGAGCCCAGAAAAGTCTCCCTGAGGACATGGTGGCTGAGTGGGGCCTCGAAAGGAGAAAGAAGGGCATTCCAGGCCAAGGGCCCAGCACGGGTAAAAGTGCAGAGGGGACAGCAGAGGAGGTGTGTTGGGCCGTGAGTGGACCCTGGAACCCCCCACCCCCACCCCGGGAAAGGCCTCACAGTGCCAAGGCCTGGTGCCTAGCTCAGTTCTGCCTCTGTCTTTGTCGACAGACCTTGGCTAATCCTCAGGGCCAGGACTTTTCTAGGACCCAGAGGGCCACTTTGTGTGTAGAATTCTGCCTGAGCTCCCTGTGCTCTGCTCTGCCCCCTGCTGAGGAAGAAGCTGCCTCAGGGGAACTCCACTGTCCAGGCTTCTCCTTGGAGAAACGAGTGGCAGGTCCGTCCCTGCCTTCCTTCTCTGCTCTCCATCTCATGTGTGTCTCCTCCTCCTTTCTGACCCGCTCTCCAGTGGCCTGCCCTCCTCTTCCTTTTCAGAGGTGTGGAGTCTTAGGTGCCTGACGTCTCAAGTTGCCCCCAAATGTGTCTAGGTGCAGGGCAGGGCAAGGCCGAGCTGTGGCATGTGGGGTGATGCATGTGGAGGGGTGCAGAGGGCAAACGTACCACGGCAGCACAGGGTCCCTGACACTGGCGGGGCTTTGCGGGCCCCCGGAATACCATGTGGTTAGAGCTGTGGTGCTCAGTCTCTGACTAATTCAGCAGTGTGGACACCAATGTGAGAAGCACCCCCTGCCACCGTGCCTTTCCTAGGGGAGCTGACCCGTCACCTCCTCCCGCATGCCAGGTCCTCTTGGGGTGCTGTTATTCAGGGTTACAAAGCACACACATGCGGCACACAGTTCTGCAATGCCAGCTCCATGCATCATACTGTCACAGCCGATAGCCCTAGGTGGAAGGGAGTGGAATGCCCCACATCCCAGTCCTTCCAGGACCTGACCGGTCAGTGGAATCAGAGGGTTTCAGGGTGTCAGAGGTCACCCACGTCAACTTCCGCATTGGCCACGTGGGGAAACTGAGACCTGGAGTACGTCGCCCTGCTCCAGGTAGTTAACGGTAGACAAAGGACTGGAAGCTGAGTGCCCCAACTTGCTGGCGGGTGCCCACCCCTTTCATGGACTAACCTGACCCTCCCCGTGTCTGAGCACATTCTGCCTGAAGTCAGAGCCCCGGGGAAGGGAGGCGACCTCAGCCTGGCAGGGAGCAGGCGCGGGGAGGGGCTGGGGGGCCGGAAGGCTGGTGGGGCACGGCCAGCTCTTCCTCCGTGAGCTGAGGACCACACAGGCACAAGGCTTGGTGAGAGCCATTCTTCGGGCCTAGATCACCCTGTGACACTGTCCCCCATGGGGCACTGGCTCATTCTTTGTCAAATCAGGTGTTTGGAAGTGTCCAGGTAGAGAATGCTGGGCAACAACGTGTTCTCTGGGCCGGAGCACAGAGCGCAGGGCCAGGGAGTGACCCAGAGAAGGCTGTCGGTCCCCAGGCCTCACAGGTCACAGAGAACGGTCATCGACAGGACCGACAGGACCGTAATTTGTCCTGTGGGGCAGGGCTGGCACATCCATCTCTCCCTGGGCTGGCAGTTCTCGACAAGAGGGGCTGCAAGTCCCCGGGGGGACGGAGCCTCTTTGGCCTCCGTGAGCCCCGCCGGGCACCGGTTCCACAGCACGGCCCTTCCCTGGTCCTTTCCTCCTGCCGTGCACCCGCGCTTCTCCTTCTGGCGCCTGAGTACTGCTTGTTCACCTGCTCTGCAAGCACGAGTACTGAGGCCCAGCCACTCTGCCAGCTGCCTGGCCATTTGTTCCCCTACTTCTGATCTCCCTGCACCTCGTTCCATGCAGAGTTGAGCGGAGTGAAGGTCCAAGTGGGGAGGCCCAGAGGGGTCCGGTGTCAGGAGCCCTAGGGCATGGGGGTGTGGGGCTCGCAGTCTGTGCCAGCAGGCGGTCCTGGCTGAGGATACGGGAGGCGCCCACCCACGTGGGGAGACAATGTGCTTGTTTACTCAGAGCCAAAGCCCCGTGAACGCCGCCCACTGGGGAGGGCAGCGTGGGTGCTGAAACCAGGCTGATCGCTTCTGTTGTCACTCCGACTGTCGGGCAGATTGCAGCAAAAACCAAGGGCCGTCCCTCACCTATCCGGGGCTCTCCTGCCTCCTGCTCTGTACTTAGTTGCCTTGACTCTGACTTTTTCATTTTGCACATATTTCTATTTTATTATCTATATTCTTGCAAGGGACTTCAAACCCTTGAGGTATTAGCTGAGGTGTAAGAAGCAAATGAATTCCAGCAGGACTGAAACAAAGTGAGGGAGGCTTCTGTTGGCCAGAAGTTCTCTAGGGTATTCAGCTAACAGAATCTCAGCTTCTGGAGCTTTCCGGGGAATGTTGGGCTCTATTTCGAGATCATCACTGGGCTCTGATTGCTCCAAGGAGAGCCTGAATGGCAATGAGGCAGTGGGTCTCTAAGAACCAGGTGACGCTCTGACTCCCCAGGACCTCAGATGGCGGTGAGGAAACAAAAGCAAGCAGTGAGGAGGGCACCACTGAAGGTGGCATTAGTCAACAGGGTCGGGCTGAGAGCACATCTCCCGGAGCAGCCGACGTGGGCAGGGTCGTGTCGTGACTTCCTCAGGCCCTGGGGTTCCTTCCTCCATAAAATATATAAGAAATTAGATTTCATGACTTCTCTGGTGGAAAGATGAATCCAACCATGTCTGGATTTGTGATTCTATGTTCATTTTTTTCTTCTGAATTAAAAAGGAAAAGAAAATGAAAAGCTTTTCTCAGCCCCGGAAAGTACTGTGCACGTCGGCCGTGCCCAGCGGAGAGGCAGGCCCTGGAGGGGGACACGGGAGCTGGCGCCCGGCTGCGCAGACCTCTCCTTCAGTAGCAAAGGCGACGTGGGCCCGCTGGTGACTTGGGCCTGGGTCCCTCCATGGTCACTGAATAGAGCCCGTGGGGTGGGGGGATGAAGAGATGAGCTCCATTCAGTGACCATGGAGGTCAGCTCTAGTTCAACTGCCTCACTTTTTAAATGAGGAAGCCAAGACTCGAAGGAGGAAGCTAATTTCCGAAATGGGAGTGGACATTTAGAGTAAGGGTGCTGCTCCGGTCCCCTTGGGTCTGGGCAGCCGGTGGTCCCCTTAATAAGAGGGTTTGTGAGTGCGACCTCACTCCACATTGTGGCAGGAGCCTCGTGGACGGGAAGCCCATTGATTTAGAGTTCGTGGGACTGCATCTGGACAGATGTGAGTTTAATTTGCCTGTGTACTGTCTATGAAGAGAGGATATCTAAAGAAAAAGAAAAATGTAAGCAAAATGAAAAGGCTGTTTAAATTACCCAGGTAGTTTGTTATTTTCAAGAGCTTCAGAAACACCAGTTTATGTGGAAGGCATCTAACAATAAACCTGTATGCTGTATCACAGGTAGTACTTCCTTCCTCTTCAAAATAGGCTTCCTGAGGCCTCTACTAAGCAGACTGCTATGAGGAGAAAGCAGTAAAACTCAAATTCCTAAAAAACAAAAACAACTTCAGATTGGCCCAATATGGCCAGGATTCATGTTTTCTGTTTTTTCTGTTGGAGTGAAATGGCAGATGAGGCAAACTTTCAACTGGTAGTTGTGAATGGACCTTGCAAATCTGTATTCAATGACAGTCACCAACAGCAGTAGCTGGTACCAGCTCCAAGGAAAAGATATCCCCCAAACCACCAAAACACAAAAGCAGTCACGCATTGCCCTTTGTGACCCTGGGAGCTGGTTGGGGCGGCGGCGGGTGGGGGTTCATCACAGCTGAACCCTAAGTGCTCAGATGACACTGTAATAAACTTGGGATATGTTACAGTAGACATTGCTTAATGGGGTCCCCTCCTTTCTTCTGTTGGACTTACTATTTCAAAACATTACTCTATACTTCTGAGGACCCCTGCTTCTGGGACTTCCAGTTTTCACAAAAAGAAATGTATTTAATTTCATGATTAATCAGGATCATGTATTTCCATGTTTCATTTTTTTAATAATGAAAATCCATAAGAGTTTAAAATATTCTTAGACACACCTAGTTTGGCAAAGACCATGGACCTTCATGTTTCTGTAGGTTCACACATAAGCTAGCCAGCACCTCAGTGCTGGCTGGCTCCCTTTGGCACCAGAACACAATAATTTATTAAGCTTCAGTACTTAATAAGTGTGCACAAATATCATGCAAACATACGACCATATCACAAACAAAAAGTGTATTAGAGTCGTGGACTTATACAAAACATCTTGTAAACAAAAAGGTAAGAGGTTGGTATTTTCTGTACAAAATATGCAGGTTTTCCTTTTTTTTAATAATCTGTAAGATGCATCATACTTCTGGCATTTTCAAAAAGTGAAAACTGTATAAAAATAAATATTCTATGTACAAACACACACACACAGGCCAATCCCAGCTTAGAGGCATCACTGCAAAACAGAAACAAACACAAAACAAAACAGAGTTAGTGTCATTGGGTCGCTGGGTGTTTATTTCCCTTGTGGGAAAGGAGGTGGGTCTTGTCCTGGGCTAGATGGGAGCTCTGAGGTTGAAGACCCCGCTGCTGACTGTCCGCCCACCGAGGGTGCGATACAACTCAGATCATTCCGTCACTCCCCGTCCTGGACACTAGAGGGCACTTTCTGTCTATGCTGCCCTTGGAGGTGCGGCTGTTGGTGAATTATTGCAATTGCCCTGACGGAATTTATGGTGTGAACCAACAACGCACCAGTTGCTTCTCCAAGACTCTGCAGTTCTTGTTAATGGCTGTCCTTCCTCTGCTAAGGGCAACCATCTGTACCTCCTAACCATTAGCAGTGACCTTGAAGAAGAAACTCTTTTCTTAGGGGACAAGGAGTCTCACACTTTGACACCTTCTTGCCTGCTGTTGTGGAGTTTTAAATAGGTCTAGGGGAACTTGTTGGAGGATGAGGGATGGCTGGAGGGACAGATTCTTGGGCAACAGCATCTCCCTCGAGCACCGAGCTTTCCTTTCTCTGGTTAAGTGTGCTCTAAGTACCTGGGCAAGTAGGTGACTCACTTAGGTCCTGGGGTCTTGGTGATCTCACTGCTTTTACCCAGTCCCGTGACCTAATTAAGATTCTGGGCTCTTAGCACAGAGGAGTGTATTCATCTCATTGTAGGTGTGACTTTGTTGTGACTGGGACAGGAATACACTTAAGGAAGGAAACCTGACTCTCTTCCTACTGGCTAAGGTCACATGAAGTTACACTGGGGTCTCCAGTCCTATAATGGGGATCAACCAACACCTTGAGACCACGTGGTAGAGGGCTGTGAGAAGTCCGATGAGGAGGCGAGGTGAAAGCAGGTCATGGTGGCACAGCATGGCAGCTGCTACCTTTGCAAGGGACCATGCTAGACTTCTGGGTTAGCAAACTTATGGCCCTGGTCAGGGTGGGGAGCCCTGTGCTTTGGGGGCCCTGGCTCAGTAGGGTGATTGCACGCAAGGGCACAGCCCTGTGCTGTCTGCTGGCTTTAATGATGACAAATACCAAGGCAAGTGTGAATAAGTGAAAACTCATTGTTGCTAGGAATTCTGGGCTCTAGGTCTCATGTGCAAAAGCACGAAACTCTGACAGCTTATGTTAGAGGGAAGGGTAGAGCAGTGAGCTGGCCAGTCTATCTGCAGAGGGACAGACATCATGTGAGTTCATAGTTTAAGCAACTTAGATATCCTATATCTGGATAAATGTCATCATATGGCTTAAATGACCTCAGATGAACACTATGAGAATAGTTCATGATAACTAATTTTAAAACGAGGTCTAGAGCTCCTTGGAGGAAAGGTACTGTATAAATTAACCACATAGGTACACAAATGCCATCTGTGTGGCTACATGGAAACCCCACTCACTGGGTGTTGCCGATGTCTTTTGAAATGTTCTCCAAGTGCCTGCAGTGCATGGGATGTTTAATGGGCACCTTGCCTTTGGGACTGTTCCTTTTTCAACTGATGTCATACTGCCTTCTTGGCAGAGAGGCCCAGGGTAGAAATTGTGCATGCACATCACACTGTTGAGAATGGACCCCTAAGGACACCTGTGCCCCCAGGCCCTGCAGGGCACCGGGAAGCCTTACCTTGTTCCAGCAGCCCTGGACTGGTAAGCCATCTTCACCCTGCAGTGAGGAAGGAAGGCACGTGGCTAAGATGATCCCGATGGCCCACCAAGCAGGCAGGACAGGGGAGCACGGGCCACAAACCTTGTGGTGCTGATCAGGATGGCCCACCTGCCATTATCTACTTCTTTCCTCTCCCTCAGGGCAGAGCCTAGGGACGAAGCTGGGAGCCAGCCCACCTGCCTGTCCTCCCATTGGCCAAGGTCACGTGTAGTTACGGTGCAAGGCCAAGAGGCGCTGTCCTAGCCTGCAGGGCCAGGGAGCACCTGATAGCCAGGGAAAGAACAGCCCAGAGACGCCCTGGTCTCTGCTCTAGCTGTACTGAGTGCTGGGTGCTCATGGGCAAGTCACTCAGCTTGGAGGCTTCGGTGTCCTCCTGTGTGGAACCTGGGAAGGCATGGCTGTATGCAGTGACTGCTAAGGTAGCCCTCAGTTCTCCCATTCTTTTATTGTCCTCTCTTCCTTAGTAGTGGGTGGAGATCTAGGCAGTTCTCATCTGATGACCACGGAGGAGAAGGAGGGGCGCAAAGGGACAGGTGACCTCAGGGGTAGTGTACCACAGACCTGAGGTGCCTTCAGCAAGGCCACAAGGGCTCACTGGGCATTTGAGGGGAAGATGCAGCAGCAGGATGGGAATCAGCTGTGTGCCACTGTCCCCTCTGCTGGGGGCACCCATGGAGCACCTGCAGCCTCAGCATGTCCCCTCTGCTTTGGCCCTCTTGGCACATGCAGGGGGAATCCTAGGAATCTCTGAGAGACATGGTGGGAGGGCTCCGGAGGCTGAGCCAGGGTAAAGGTCAGTTTCTCAGTCCTCCTGGAATTGCAGCCCAGATTTTTAGAATTCTAGGCTCCAGACCAGAGAGACACAGGGTTGCAGGGGACAGGAGTGAGTGGTCAGTCCGCACAAGATTGAGTGGGAGCCCTCTGTGCCCTGGGCCAACTCCATCTACCCATGACAGATGCCTGAACGTCTCACCTGGCATTCAGCAGGCAGCAGGCCCAACACGGAGGGAAGAAACCTAGTTACTTTGTCCTGAAAACCATGATTAATAGCTCCCTTTGCCCCCATGTCCACAATAACACAATGCAGGAGACAGGGAAAACAGCAATGAGAAATAAAGGGCAGATCATGCACTCCACAGCAAAATTAATAGACAAAGGACACATCGATATGGGATGTTATTGGAGAAAATGCCAGTTTGCATGGAAGGGTCAAATAAACTTGACCTTCATTGTCTCCTCTGGGTCAGGGAGAGTCTGCAGGGGGAGGTGGTGCGTTCAGGGCTTCTGAAGACCACCCGCCCCCTCCCAGACTGCCAGGAGCACCACTTCACACCAACTCTAGAGGGGGAGGAGCCTCCGTCGGCCACACCAGCATCCCCGGGCACATGGGTGGTAGCAGAAGAGAATGGGAATGCGTGAGAAAGGCAGGGAGGCCAGGCTGCAGACAGCTGATCTCAAGGTGCTCAGATAGTGGAAGGGATGTGGCAGAGGGGACAACGGCTGATGAGTAAGGGATGGAGAAGTTCCAGAGTTGAGAAATGTGCCTGTGCATGCCACATGCTGGGGTTCAAGAGGCCGGGCCAGTCGGGGGTGGGGGACGGCGAGCAGTGAGGGACAGGAGGCATGCCACTCTGCGTGCTTGTTCTGGTTTCCCTTTTTGGTGTTGGTCATAAAAAGTCCCTAAAATGTCCCTTCAAGGGGCTCTATGGTCATCTCTCAAGGTCGTGCAGCATTTTTAAAAGAATAACTTTCTCTTCTGTTCAAAGAGAATTCCTGAGTAACCTCAGGCGCTCTCCTCTGACTGTTACTTGTATGAAAATAGCCACGAACTCCAAACCTCCCGGGGAAGTTTAGGAAACAGAAACCTATTGAGCCAACTGTCTGGGCATGACATGCCATCTTCTGTTTCCCCTGTAGCAAGCTGGCAGTGCCGCGGAGGCCTCAAATGTCCCTGCCTAGACAGGGGCTCAGCCGGTGGGAACGGCACTGCTGCCTCTGCTTGGGAGAGGGGACCCACGTGCCTCCCTTCCCTCCCTGCCTTTGCCTCCTCCCTTCTGCACCCTTCCGTGGGCTTCCAGACCTCTCAGTGGTGAACCAGCTGAAGATGAAAGGAAAGGAACCAAGGGAAGGTCTTGTGATGTCTTTTGGGATTCGGGCAACAAAGAAGAACCCCTTCAAGGATCTCAAGTCCTGACTTTGGACCATCCCCGAGATCAGGCGGGGTGTCCCCCAGACCTAGGCTGGAAAGACGAGCAGGGTGGCCCCCTCGTCCGCCTTGTTTCTAGGACTTTGCAGTGCTCCCTGTGTTTATAAGCGTGTCGCTCTATCTCCTGGCAAATCGTGAGACACTGGAGTGGGGGGGCTGTGGGCCGGGCCTGGCGTCGTGCTGGCCGAGCTAACTGCAGTGTACGAAGGAAGAGGGGCCGCAGATCCTGGGCTCCCCCGTGTTCTCTCTGGGGGTAGACTTGTCTAGAAGCGGTTCTGAAAGGAAGGTCAGGTGCAACCAAAGCTCGCTCTGGGGGGTGGGGTGGGGGGGGCGGCTCACGTTCAGGCGATGTGCTTTAGAAGCAGCTGCAGGAGGAAGCCAAGAGAACATCTCGGCAAACTTCGCATGCAAGAGAGGGTGTGGCAGGAGCCCCTGCGGGCCAGCCCCGGCAGGGTGACGCTTGGTGTCTACGAGAGAAGAGGCGGGACGCGGAGACAGGCCGGGGTGGGGGGGAGCAGGAGTGCGGAGGGCGGCTGGACAGGCACTCAGGCAGGAACCACACACGTGGGGAAGCCGAAATCGGCCATGCAGGCGAGGGAGGGCGATGCCATACCAATGGGCATGGGGCATCCAGTCCGTCCAGCCCGGGTAACCCCGGCTCCCCTTTCTCTCCTTTAAAACCTCGGTGTCCCTGTTCACAAAACCAACCACGATGATTATTGAGGTCAAGGCTGGCCAGCCCCGACCGTGGAGCGGAGAGGCCCAGTCATCCTACCCTGGCCAGGATGCAGCACCTTTACAATCTCTTTGGCTTTCGGGAGAGCTGAGCTTTGAAACATGTATCTCCCTTTACAGACTCACTTGGAGTAAACACAGATGAACTTCAACTTCAGTGGGACATAAGTTTCAGAGCCTTCCAATGGACCTGAGAGGCCCGCTGATGTCCCACAAGTCACTCCTTGCTGGCTTGTTTGGGAAGGCGCCCTGGGGGTGCCTGTCTACCGATTGGGGTCTGCAGGTTTTAGCTGGGCGGCTGGTGGGCATCGGGAGACTGTAAATTAAAAGCCCCCTTTCTGCCCAGTTGGGCATAGGTGGCCCTCAGGAGACGCTAATCTGGGTGTCCTGCATCCTGACCGAGTGAGGATCCCAACAGCTTGAACCGCTGGCCACAGAAGTGGCCCAGAAACGAAGAAGGCAAACGCATGGCTCCCACATGCTGCACTGGCTTCCCAAGCCATCCAGGAGCTAAGAGCTGAGGCCTTTTCCAAAACCCCTTCCCCGGGGTCTCCACTTTTCCACACATCAATTGTCCTGCACCTTCAAAGGACAGAATTACTTGCAGCTGTGGTTTTAGGGTGACACCAACAGCAGGCAGCATTTCACGGGCCTAATGCACAGATAGGTTTGGGTAGCATCAGTGTCATCAGTCATTCTGTTCTCATCTTAGTTTATTTGCCTTCTTTGTTTCCAGCTTGCAAACCTCAAGGAAAAAAACCAGAACAAGGCAAGTGATGAATGAAAACATACCAACGGGCAGGGGGCATCTAATCCAGGCGCTCCTTGGTCTCCCTTATCCCCTTTAGGCCCTCTAGAGCCTTTCTTCCCCCTCTCCCCCTGTAAATAATGGTTTAGTCCAAGAAAAAAAAAATAACATCAAAACTTTAGGATCATTCATGTGTTAAGGTTAGAGACAGAAAACAAAAAGAATTAGAGGGAAAAGTAGCTCCTCTCAGTTAGAATAGTCTCCCCAATAGGATCTGAGGCCAGTATCCACCCAACCCCTCTGAGAACCTGAGGGTGTGGCTCAGGCAGGTGGGGAGTGCCAGGGCAGGAAGGTGGGGTGTAAGAGCAGGAAGCAGTAGGGCTCAGAGGTGGAGGTGGGGTGCGATTCGGAGGGAAGATCCCGGTGGCCAGTTCTGCTAATACTGTGATGAACAGGGGGTTGGAGACCCACTTCCTTCTCTTTGAGGGTCCACTTTGAGGGGGCAAAGACTTTGGCCTTACAACCTTTGTCGTCGTTGGTTTTCATCCCTTTGGTATTTCATTAGGAAGCAAGGTGATACTGTGTAGAGCCCTGGGGTGTGCTCGTACGTGTGTATGTGTGGGAGTGAAGATGGCATGTGTGTGTGTGTGTGTGTGTATGGATGTGTGGGTATGTGCTGTGCATGTTTGTGTGTGTAAGTGTATGAGTGTGTGCTTGTGCATGCACGTACATGCATGTGTACCAGGGTCCATTAGTGGCCTCTGGTTCTGTGTGTCCCTGGTCCAGCCTCGTCTGAAGGCATGGGCAGCTATTTGTATGTGGGTAAGTATTCATTTGTTTCTGAAAAGCTTCAGTAAACACTGTTTCTAAACTGAGCCCTGTTCTGTATGTGTCTGGGTCACTCTTCTTTCAAAGAAGAAATGAATTCGAGTTTGGAGTTTCACATGTTGGGTTTCCTTATAAGAGGACCAAGTGTGCCCCGGGGAGACTTCCTCCCCTACAGAATGCTTCGCCTCCTCCCTAGGAGGCCGGTTGTCAAATACTTCCACAGTGTTATTCCAGGGCCACAAGACCTTGAAGACAGGCAGCATATTGATTAGAACAACAGCTGGGAGCCAGAGCAGGTTCTGCCTATGATAAGCAGTGTGACTTCAGAAAGTTATTTAACCTCACTGAGCCTCAGTTTCCTCACCTGTAAAATGCAGATGTTAACGCCTGCCTCAGAACTATGTTGTGAGGTCTTTGTACACATTAGGTACTTAATACTGGGATGTAGTATGTGCTCAGTAAATGCTAGCTGCTTCACAATGATAACAATAATGATCAGTATTTCTTGTTAGTGTAAGGGCCCAGGCTGCTGCCACAGATATGGTCTTGTCGTGTCTCCTGTGTTCCTGTAGTGGAAGGCTGAAGGTTCATTAGGGTTTCATAAAATGCAAATGCTTACTTAGGAAATGCGTACTTGAGAAAAAACATGTTTCTGCATATTAGCTGCAACTGCCTTGGCATCACAGCATGAACAATCCCCAAAGAGTGGACAAGCAAAACCACTCACTATTTGGAAGCCCCCCAGTAACCTTCCTCAGGAATGTGGCCCCTCCTTTTCCTTGGATCAGGCCTGGGTAAAAGCGAGCAGCTTCCTGAGTTCAGAGGGTGGGCAAAGCTCCCAAGGACTGGGGCATCCCAAGTCCTGAATGGTTATCCTGTGGGCAACAGAGGGTTGGCCTGGTCCAGATTTTCAGGACGGGGAACTGCACTCCAGGCACCATGTCCGAGGGGCAAGCAAATGGCTTTCTGTTGGGCTCCCCTTGAAGACATTAAAGAGGTAGCTTTACCTACAACCTCGTGTCCTCACCTCTAAAGAGTGACACAAAAGAGGTCCTAGCCGAGAGGCACTTCTAGCTGGTATAAGGAAAGGGGCAGATACAGTCAAGCAGCAGAAGTGTCTTTTTAAAAAATAAATGTATAAAAATTGATTTTAGAGCAAGTAAATTGAAGCTGGGGGGACGGAAGGGCAAGGATGAGGGATCTGGGTGATGTAGTGAACAATCCCGGGGGAGAAATGTTGAGGGAGGAAAGGAAGGAAGAGGCAGGCCCAGGCCAAAAGAGATAGTAGAGGAAGGAGAGGAAAGGAGGCAGGGGGCCTGGGGAAGCACATATGCACACACACAGGCACACACACACGTGCACACACACATGCACACGTACACCCCCACCCCCACCAGATGCCGCGTCTCGGAGAGGGACCGCAGCCCCACCCTGTGCGTTCAGACCTTCCAGGTGGCTGGCTTGCAGGCGGGCCCACCTTAACACCCAATTCCGTGATGCCGAAATTGGCAAATTTACCCTTTACTATTTGACCGACTTTTTCATCCTGAAAGTGGCTCCTGGGCCAAATTTACAGGGCTGTAAAAGGACAAGAGTGCCCCTAGTGACAAGGACAGAGCATTCTCTTCATTGGCAGGTGCCCCCTTAGAAAACTGCTTGTTTGGAGCTCGGGTCTTGCCCACCACTAGGAGGACCTTCCTCCTTCCATGGACAGGACAGAGGCTCCAAGACCGTCCTCTGGGGGACACAGAGAAGCACCGTGTTAGGGTTGTGCCCGGGTCACTGTACGGTGGAACACCAGGCTTGTAGTGCACCGGAGCCCCTCTGAGGGTACCCCGGGAGCGGGGGGCTTTGAGCATCTCCCGCTTCACCTTCACCAGCAACAATGAAGCTTCTAATGAGACCGTCATCTAAGCCCTTGTGGCCGCTTACCTTGACCGAAAGGTCAACATTCTGAGCTTCTAGGCATCAGAAAACAACTGGCCATGGCGGAGCCTGGACTCTGCTTGGGCTTTGTTTTGCCGGGTTTATTTCCAAGGCCTCACATCTGCCCACAAAGCCCTGTTAGGCTGGTGTTGTAAAGAAGTATGAATGAGGACACAGGTGTAGGGGAGACTCTTCCAGGACATTCTGGTCTCCTGAGAGTCAAATCTCTTGGAAGGAGAGAGAAAGCTGGCCCTTGATTCGGAGACCTGCTCTTTGGAATAAGCCAGAGAAGGTTCATGCAATGTGACTGCTTTCTACACTTTACTAAGTGACATGTTGCTCATTTATATATGGGACACGGGAAAGTGTGTAAAAGCTTAGGACAGGGCTGTGGACAGCAATATTTTCCCACTGATTTCTGGGGCCCTATCGGCTCATCCAGGGGCCTCGGTCCCTTAAGCCTCAGAGCCTCTGGCCCCCCGCCTCCCCTCCATCTGCCCGCCCTGCCTCCGCCTCTAGAGCAACACAGTCGCTGCTCAAAGGGACGGTGATTGCAGCTCTCAAATGGCTCAGTGCCTCAAGCCAACTGAAGAAGTCTTAAGAAATGGGCTTAAAAAGTATTAATTGAATATAATAAAACCAGAACACTTTAGAAATAAGTTAGAAAAGAGGTTAGTATGCCAAGTAGGAGGTGGAATGATCAATTTTTTTTAGTGGCCTAAATTCTTTGATGCCACAGCAGTGAAGGTGGGCTTCCCAGCCTGCTCTGACGAGTGGGAAGTGGGTGCTTATTCCAGTTCCTAGACTTGGTCTTCCCCTGGACAGGCCGGGGTAGGCGGCTCTGCCCACCCCCTCTTGTTTGTAGAAAATATGGGGCACCTCGAGTTGCTTTTGACCGGCTGCCAAAAGGAGAATTTAGGAATATGGACATGCTCAATAAATACATCCTAGATGAAGAGATTGGAATTGGTGCTAGATATAAGTATATAGATTCGGTCACTTATATTCATCAGCGAGGTGGTTAGTGTTCAATCAGCTGGAAGACCTGGGTTTTAGATGCCACCTGCTCTGCCCTAACTCTCTGTGGGCATGCAGTCATTTATCATTGTTCTGGGCCCCTTTCTCCATCTGTTCTTCCTCCTCCTCCTTTACCTCTAATATCCTTGGCTATTATGGCCCACTAGAGGATTCTCTTGTGCCTCTAGGGGGTATGTGTCACACCCCGAGAACCACGGTGATGAAGCAGCAGAGGGGACGTTCTGGAGAGAAACCCAGAGGTCATCTCCTGGTCAGATAGAGTTAAATGGTCCCTGCTGGGCCCAAGTGGGTCATAGGTCATATACATGGCATGTGTCATGTATCATCACGTGGTTGCCCTGATGAAGATGGCAGAAACCAAAGGGACAGCAAGGGGCATCCGAAGGCACAAGTCATTTCATAGTCCTGCCGACTCTTCCAAGAGAAATAATGACTGTGACAGGTTGGCTGCTTACAATAGCTGTTGGCTTGTTCTTGGAACTGGAATTTATTTTCTCTCTCACCAGTGACTTGGGATGCCTGGCAAAACTACGTTTCAGAGGCTAGGGCTAGGCAACGATGGATTTAAAACTGTCATTTAGAGGCCTATTATCAGGGCACCGTAGAGAGAGCTGGGCATGCAACTCTTGTTACTGAATGGCAATGCTAATCTGATGGCCACCATGGGATTTAGTCTCCCTTTGTCATGTGGAAAAATACATGCTCCAATTTTAGGATCAGGCCCTAGGCTCTCTGCATGCCATGGATTAAGCCCCTCACTCTAAAGCCTTTTAATTTACGATAATTTATCAGGAAAAACTGTATTTGCCATGTTGGGTTAGGGACCCCCAATTGGTCATTCCACCACATCATGAAGACATTAGTAACCAGAGCCAAAGTGGGAGGGGTCAGACTCACCCGGTTTCCTTTGTCTCCAGGTGGGCCGTGTAAACCCTGCAGTAAATCAGAGAAATGAGGACACATTCGTGAGAGAACACAGGATGGCCATGCAGTCCTTCCTCCTGGGCTCAAAGGCTCTTCCCTGATGCCTAACTCATCGGAGACAGATTTCACTATCTCCATTTACAGAAGAGGGACAGAGGGGCTCAAGGAACTTGACCTAGGGACAAATAATGAGCTATGAGCAAAGCTGAGAACATGGTTCTGATTTTCTTGCTCTGCAGCCAATGTCCTGCCTGGGACGGTGTCCTTCTACATCACTCAAGTTGAGAGGTGGTGGGTGCGGAGGACACGGTCTGGGTAGAGAACTCCCCTGGCACAGGAGGTGTTCACATGGCTCTCCTGCCAGGCTCTTGCTGGAATATATGACTGCAAAGCTCCTCAGACCCTCTTGGCAAGGAGCAAGCTGTTCTCCATGTCTTCATGCAAGAGAATGAGCGCAGGCCAGGGCTGGCTGGGGTCGCCAGCTCAGCCAGAGCAAGTCGCCTGGGCAGCCGAGCGCCGAAATGGCAGACAGATCTCCAGTCTCCAAGGGGGCGGGAAACAAACTCTGGTTGTCTCAGGCCGTCGCCTTTCCTAACAGTGCAACAGGAACACCTGCTGTGACTGGGAAGCCGTCCCTTGGGAAAGCTGCTCCTCCTGTGAAGTCTCATTCTTTTTTCCTAGTGACCTGGATTTGATGCTGCCCCCCACCCCTTGAGGGCAGAGCCTGTGGCCCTGCATCTGTGAGACCCCACTGCCTTGAGCACAAAGGCTTGCTGTGGAAGGGGCTCATGAGGTATTCGCTACGTCCCAGCAGATGGTCCACACGGCTGGGGTCCTGGTCCTCCAAGAGGGCCACGTGTCCCAGGGTTCGCCTTGAGCGGTGCCCAGCAGGGACATTCTAGTGCGCTGACCAGTCAGCTGTGGGCAGCTCCTCTGCCATAGAAATGAGAACTCTGGTTTGGCTCTAGATGCTTTGCCGCAGGCTCTGGGTATTCTGTTTTGACGGAGTTTCTGGGGGTGAACAGGGTGGGTGGGAGAAACCCCCTACCCCATGAGACTTACAGGAAGCCCAGCTGCTCCCGTTGGTCCTGTCATCCCAGGGTCACCCTTGCTGCCCTGAAACAGAAGACAAGAAGCCCATGAGCCCTCCCTGACATAATAACAACCTTCCAGCAACTGTTGTCTGTTAAACCTGGGACACCTCTCTAGTCCCAGGAAGAGCCCTCCGGGAAGCAAGAGCTGAGCAGAGAGTTGGGTGACTGGTGTGGACTCTGTTCCAGGAGGGGGCTTGGAGGCCCCTTACCCTCCCTCCAGCACAGCCTGTTCCCCGAGATCCTCCAGAAGGACTGGGCAGTGTCCTGGGGGTGCTGGCTGGCCAGAGGCAGGGGAGGAAACGAGCGTGGACATGAAGGCAGCGAAGAGAGCAAGGGAAGAGGGAGAGGGTCGCGGTTTCTCCTTCGAAGTTTAAGTATCGCCCCTCAGAGCAACCATCCGGGTAGGATGAAGGCACTGGCTCCATCTAGCAGAAACGGATGGGGCTGAGACGGCTGGGGCGGACGTGGTGACCCTGGGGTCGCAGGCGCCAGGGCTGACGACCTGAGGCTGAGGAGGGTCACCCAGGCTCCTTGCTCAGCGAGCACTCACCCTCTCGCCCTTTGGTCCCGCTGGGCCTGGAACTCCGATTGGTCCTGGAGTACCCTGGGGGAGGTGAAAGAAAGCAGAGGTGAAGGCTGGGGGGAGCCCTGGGAACCCCGCCCGATGCCTGGAGAGGATCAAGGTCCAGAGACTCAGTTTTCAGGGTTGGCGAGGCCAGGCTCATTGAGGGCAGTCAGTGTGCTCCTGTTTGGGCTTGGGGGCCTCGGGGACAGAGTCCCTTCCCCTGCCTCAGAGCCAGATTTGAGGAAGGAAGCCTTTCCCTTTACGACCAAGCTTGCCAAGGCTGAAAACGGCAGAATGACGGCTTTAGTTAGTTTGCTTCCAGAAGCGCTTGGGAGGGAGTTGACACCCTCCCAGGAGGGGGGGGCCAGCGGCTGGCACCCCTTTGCTGTCACAGCTCCACATGCAGCAGGGGGGTCTTCATGCCACAGAGACCGATGCAGATGCACACACAGAGGCAGGCGTGGGAGGGTCATTGAGCCACAGCCCACCCCACCACCCTCATTCTCGGCCCCGGCCTGGCCCTCTGTCTCTGGCCAGGCCTTCTGTCCCCACTCCCAGGCCTGTGGACAGGCTCTGCTGGAGAGTGAATTAGTGTGCCTCCGAGGCCTCCTGACACTTGCCTGGCAGGGAGGTGTGTCACAAGCACTTGTCACTCAGTGCTGGGGGCGGGAATTGGGGCAACTGGAGCCTCGGGGAGCTGCGTTGCTTGGCGATGGAGCAGGGCTTGCTGTGGTATAATTAAACACGGTCCCCAGGTTCCTAATTTACAGCCCGACTACATGGAGTCTGTATCTCAGAGCTGCCTATTGCCCTGCCTCAGTGTGTGTATTTGGGGCTCAGACTTGAGGGTGGGGGGCTGGGCCTATGGGCAGTTCCTGGCGTCCAGGTGCAGCTGTGAGAGGCGGGGCTGGGGCAAGTGGGGAAAAGCCGATTCACTTTGCTCCCTCCCCCAAAAGAGCAGTAGAACATTCTCGGCGCTGACGTTGCAGCTGTGAGGAAACAAGGAAAGCTGTGGGCATCTGTGACAAGGCCCTGTCCAAAACGAAAGAAGCCAGATCAGAGTGACGGCCACCAGCCAGCTTCAAGTCGTGCCTTGAAGGGTTATAGACTCTGAGCTTTTGGAGAAGTTCCTGGGCCTTTGTGAGGGTCGGTTTTCCCACCTGTTCAATGGGATGATAACACGATGTCTGCCTCCCAAGCTGCTACCAGGTTAAAGGGGGTGAGAGCGTGTCGTGCATTTGGTACCCAGGAAGTGCCCAATAAGTGTCAGTGTTGGCAGGGCAGGCTTCTTCCCCCACCCCCAAAAAAATGATTTTTAAGGTTGTGATATCGATTTTATGAAAAGAATAAAGCCTCAGGTCCAATGGGAAAGAATATATGAATTTGTACTGTTCTCTATTCAACATGAATGAAATAAGTAATTGAAAGGGAAATCTTGGTTTCTCTGATTCCAGCCACAGATCATCCCCCTAGCTCTGACTGGTCGGTCCCCTGGGAAAGGTGTGCGAGGTGCGAGGATGGAAAGGGAGGGCTGTGGTGGCGGAGCACAGGCGTGTGAATGCTTAGACAATGGGTACATTCTCCCCACGTGAGAGGCTGCAGTTCTGACTCCATAAACCCGTGGTGAGGAGGGCCCCGAGGAAGGCCAGCCGCCATCGTGCTTCACATCTCCCTCTGCCCCGGTGTGCAGGTCCTCCCCTCTGCACATGAACCCTGTAAGTTCTTGTCTTCTCCCAAGTGTCACTCCTGCCAGCTCATTAGAACTTCATCCTCTGGGCAGATCATGCAGCTGTGGCCTCAAAAGTGTCCTGCAAGGGCAGAGCTTGGACGCACTGGCTGGAAGGGGCTGGGCGCACACCCAGCTCTGGTTCCAGCTCCCATGGAGGGCAGTCCAGCCTCCAGGCCCTTGATGGCCAGTGATTCCAAAACCATGGGAAGGGATAGCCTTCAGATTGGGAGTGCCACTGCCCTGAAGACCTCATGGCCTGCTCTGGGAGGAGGACTGGAAGTTGGAGAGGCGAGATGTGTTTTTTCTGATGCTTTGGTTGTTTGTCACAATAAAGTACTTTCTAGTCATTAGTAGCTGATGCCTGTTTTCTGAAATCAGGAAGAACAGAGAAATAGGGGACCCAAGTGTTCCTCAGTTTGCTCTGTATAAACCCCTGTTGGGTGGGGTGACTGTGGTGCAACAGAAAGTGAAAGGAGTGGTTGTAACGTGTCCACGGAACACTGAACTGGGACTGGCCTGTGTGCTCCTAAATGCTACACCTGCCCTCACCTGTCCATGCTGTCCCCACCCTCGAACACACCAGACTGGTGGTTGCATAGGACTCGGAAAGCCCTGTGGGCAGACAGGAGATGGACAGAGCTCACAGTACAAAGACAACACGGCATGGCGGGCACATACAGACATTGTCATGTTTGTGGGGGTGAGTCATAGCCCAAACCCCCAGGGCCGGGCTCCCAGGCTGAACTCAGCATTCATTTAGAAACAGAGTCTGTGCTGCTGGAGTGGAACTCCCATTCCACATACATTTAGTGGTCTGGAAATGCAGATTTGAGGCCCCTGGGTGCATACTGTAAGCAGGAGATTCAGATGAAGGCAAGTCATCTTTGGTCAAGAGGCCTGAAAGAGCACTTCTGAACTGAGCATTTCTGGTGTCAGTAGTGGGATAAGGTGCGACTCACTGGGAGAACGAGGCCACAGTGGGACAGACGAGAGGAATCACGGGCCAGGGGTCGGGTGGGGTGGGGTGGGGTAAAGGGTAACGGAGAAGTGACACTCACCGGTGGCCCAGGCCTGCCGTCCAAACCTGAAGCTCCCTGGACGAAGGGAACAGTTTGACCAAAAGAAGGGGAAGGGAGGAAAGGGAGGGAGAAAAAGGGACCAGGGAGGGAAGAGGTGAGTGAAGCAGTGACTCTGGACAGACATAAATGCTGGTAATCAAACAAAACGGGAGAAGTAAGCTTGGAGGACAGGTAATGGCATTCACATGGAGACCAACAAGAACATGGAGACACTGGGTGCAGTGGCCACCTGCCGAGCAGGCCGGATGGAGGTCAGTGCAGATGCTGTTCTGCTCCTCTGTGTCCCCTGCTCCCTTCTCCCCTCTCAGAAATCCTTCTCCCAAGGGGTTGCAGTCCTCCAGGGAAGGGGACACAAAGTGAATTCATGGAGAGATGTCTAGGACTCGAGCTAGAGTATCCTTCTCAGGACCAGTCTCACTGGGGAGGGGCAAGCCTATGTGGGGGTGGGGCACTGGGGAGGTGGTCTTCCAGCCTATGTTACATACTTGTTGAGACTAGGCCACACTGGGGGGGGCCCTGAGAGGCTCGGCAGTGAGCTTTGAAACCTGGGTAGATATTGGCCTACTTCTACTTCTGAGGGGTGGGGGGCGTTGGCCCTTAAACAGTAATGCCAATGATGCCTGACCTTTCTCTAGAACTTCATAACTTGCAAAGCTCAACACAAACTCCATCCATTCATATTATCCCATACGAGGGCTCTTTTATAGAAAAAGGCTTTGGGGGTAGCTGACTGGGACAGGGGTCTCAGGCCACATATCTCCTGAATTAAAACTGGCTGGCAGGTGGCATGCTTTAAGACCCATTCGTTATGCAGCATTCAGTAATGTATACGATGGGAATGGGAGCTCTTTCCCAGTGCTGAGCTATAAAGTTGCTCACAAGACATACCTGAGAGAACCAGGGGAAAATTATCTAATGATTCCGATATGTAGGTTGACCAGATGTCCCATTTTAAACAGGACAGAGAACAACAGCTCTGTCCCTTTTCAATCGATACATATGGGCAGCCTGGTTTCACTGGGCTAAATTCAAGGTGTCAGTAAGCTGACCACAAGTACCATTTTAAATGAGACAGTATTCTTGTTTCCTGCCCCATTTAAAACGGGACATCTGGTCAACCCACCAATGTGATAAGCCAGAGAGAAGGCAGTGGGACGGTCTAACCCAGTACGAACAGAGTTCTTGAAAATTGCTTCCAGCTGAACCTCAGACATGAGCCTAGGCCTCAGGGTTTTAAAGGCGGGGAACTGCCTCCAGGAAAGGAGGGCAGCGAGCTGCTTCCTCCTAGGCAACGGGAACTAGTAGTTGCATAGCAGGATCCTCACTTCTCAGTTTTAGAACCACGTAATTCTGGGGCAACCTGGACTCGTCGCCTGGAGAGCTGTGGTTCTCAACCCCAGCTGCAGCATCGGGATTTCCTGGGGGTGCTGTAAAATAATACAGATGCCTGGGCCCCACCCCAGCTCAAGTCAACCAGAGTCTCCAAGAGTGAGGCCAGGTTAATGGCAAATTAGGAAAGCTCCAGGTGACTGACTGCAGTATGGAGCCGGTGTTGAGAACCACTTCTGCAGGGCAAATAGGAAGAAGTCACTGGTATATGCCTGGAAAAACAGGCTGCTACTGAATGGAATAAAATGTTGAGCTGAAGCCTGAAAGCAGAACTTTAGCTAAATATCCATCAACTTTGTCTGTGCAGCATTAACACTGAGTTAGCTCCGGAGCTTGAGCAGAGGGCATGAACTGGAGGCTTTCAGGCCCTACGGGCCACTGACATATTTTGTGTAGTCCGCAGTGTTGCAAGTAATTTTGATTTGATGTTAGAAAATGGGGAGATTTCACATAAAATGTCAAATGAACCACTTCCTTTGAAAAATTAGTAGGTCCAAAAATACTGGACCCTCATTCTCCCAAAGCAATAGTCAGCTGAACTGAGAAGGGGGTGCTCTCTTTAAGCAAGGACACACAGGTCTCTGGTGTGCTACAGTCCCCACCGTTCCCTACTGTCTCTCTGAAGTCCATGTTAATTGCCATTTATGAATATGCTTGCTAGCAAAGTATTCCTCTGTACCCATACCTTTATCAAAAACAGAAAAATTAAAAATAGACTGGGTACTTTGTCTTTCCTCTGCCATTTTCTTGGTTGATATCACCTGTTTGGTCTCTGTGCAATTTGCATTTCAACCCCTGATAGAATTCTCCATGTTTCCTAGAGTTGTTGGGGGCCATGAAAGTGGCAAAGGAGAGATTTGCAGTTGAGTGGGGCAGGAAAGCTCTTTAATAGTAAGGAGTACTTAATCATTCCAGACGCAGCTTAAGACAGGGGAAAATGTCTGCTAAAGTCATCACTTTTCTGTAGTCTGTCAAGAGAATCAGCTCCTTAAATGTTCCTACATTTGATGCGCTAATGAGGGTGTAGTCATACCTTTTGCTCTAGCTTTTTGGTTGCTGTGATTACATTAACCAGACCTTCAAGCTCTGCCAAGCTGGGGTAATTGGGCTTCCCATTTTTCCCCTGCTCCTTATGGCTTCGTGGGGTGGGAACTGGCCCGGTGCCTGGGACAGAGGAAGCCCCAGTGGCTGGAAGGAGCCCCTTGTGAGGCTGTGGGCTCCGAGGAGGAGTAGCCTCTGGCCCAACCTGGCCACCAACCTCATATGTGGCCTCAAGTAACTCACTTTTGTCTCTGGCCTCATCAGTAAAATCATTCGATGGGTCACTGAAATCCCTTCCAGCTCTTGAAAAACAAACCAGAAGGTGTGTCAATCTCACTGGGGTGTGAGGGAGGATGGAGCCCAAGGTGGTGGGATGTGCTCACCTGGACAAGGTGACTAGCTCATCAGCTCTCTAAAGCCTGGGGCAAAAAGATTTGGCCAGCCCAAGCCCCACATCTGGAAAGGCCTTCTGAGCAGCCCCCCTACCCTGATTTGGGGCCTCTAGCCCTGAGCAGGCTAAGATCAGAGATCTCAGGGAACCAAGATCTAAGTGGCCTTAGCCAGTGAGGACCAGAAAAATCTGACAAATTTTTCTGCTGTGGCCAGTGCTTACAAGCAGAGCAAAGGTGCTCCCAAGTCCTCCAAACATGGCCCCCGGAAGGGCAAGCCCTTACTGCCTCTGAATCGGGCACATGTAGGACCTGAGGCTGTTCTCAGGGCACTGCTGGCTCTCCACCTGCATGCTCTTGGGGATGGAGGACCCTGTCTTATTTGGCTTTGCATTTTCCCCATACCTAGTCCAGGGCCTGGCCCAGAGGAGGCCTCAGTAAGAGAATCAGAGCCTCTGGTCTTGCCCAGATGGGCAAGCAAAGCCCCACAGAGACCTGGGGTGCTCAGAACTTTAGAACCTTGAGTCTTCCAGCGGCCTTCTCCCGGGGCCCTGCCCAGCACCTTGTCAGGACCACCCGGCTGGGCTCCTCACAAGTCTTGCTGGGTTTGAGATACTTACGGGTAATCCCAGAGGACCTCGGTCTCCTTTTTCTCCCTGGACACCCTTCTCTCCTTTTGCTCCATCAAGTCCTGCTTCCCCCTAAAGGAAAGGGAGATGGGAGAGATCACAGAAGGGCATGTCATGGACAACTCGTCCTTGTATTCTGAGGTCCCAGAGATGGGAGTGGGTACAGGGGAGGCGGGGAGGCAGAGGAGGGAGGAAGTAGATGTGGCTGGCCCATGGATAGCAGGCTGAGGACTCTAAGAATCCCAGAATTCTTAGCCTGGCTCTGCCTCAGCTAGAGTCCCCTGTATCCCCTTCGAGGTCCCTAATAGGAAAAGGGATGGCGGAGTGGATACAAACCCACAAGGCAGTTCCAGATCAGGCTTTGGCATCGGTGACTCCTTGCATGACAGGAAAACTGAGACCCTGCAGAGACTGGCTGGCAGATGCCTAAAATGCCACCCCTGGAGCTCTGAGCTCCCAAACTAATCAGGAGAAGAAACTGCCCAATGCCCCCCTGAAGAATGTTAGGGAAGGATGCAAGGGCCATTGTCATGTCAGCAGCCTCCAGGCCCTCTATTTATCTATCTATTTGAAAAGCTTTCAGGGGGAGATTGGAAGGGCCCCAGTCCAGAGTCCAGTAGGATTTGGAGGGGTCTCATGCCATGCCACTCACTGTCTCCCACCTATACTGCAGGGGCAGTGAAGGGTCTGGGGCAGGTTACATGGGGAAAGGATTTCACCATTTGTGGAGAATTTAACCTGTCACTCTGTAGGGTTGATTGGTGGATGGGAAAATTCTAAATCTAAAGCATGCTCAGTGTCAATGAAGGATGTTAAAGGGACCATAGGACTTCATTCTGTCCTGATCATATTGGCCAGAGTGTCTCGTGGTTCCATTTAGGGGCGGGGTCAGCCAGGCTGCCCACTTCTGAAGTACTTTCCTCTCTTCTGCCATCACTGACGCAGCCCCCTTCCCCACCCCCTCATCTGGCACCTGTCATGTGACCTCTTCTTACCTTTGGTCCAGGAATGCCTTGGAGCCCCTGCATTAGGAATCAAAACAGGGTGCCTCAGAACTGCATTTCTAGTTAAGTCAAAAAATCCTTGTCCACAGTTGGACCACAAAAAGAGCAAGCACTTGGGGCACAGAGCTGGGCCTGGGGTCCCCGTCCAGGGGAAGTAGAGGGAATCCGAAGAGGGATCATGCTTGGGGTTCCCTGGGGTGGAGTCTGAGCCAGATGTCCCCAGTCAGGGACTGACAGGGATTCTTTCTGTGGCCACCATGGCTGATCCAGAGTCTCATGATGGGAAGACTCAGAGGAAACACTGCAGAAATTAAATGAGTTAATATGCGCAAAGTGCTTAGAGCAGTCTCTGGCACTTAGTAAGTTTCAATAAATGTTGGCTACTATCATCAGTACTACTACTCTTCGACCAGTGATAGTGGGTGACACACGCCATGGGATCATGAACCCCGCAGAGGCAAGGACCAGCATCTGTTGGCTTAAGATGCTTGGGGACCCGTTAAGTGCAATGCAAAGGGGTCCCTATGGAGGCCCTGTCTTATTGGTAACCATGGAAAGGCCCATCCAGGAGGGCTTGTTTCTAATGGGTCACTTTCTATTTTAATCTTGGCCTTCCTGCTAGCTGGTTAGGATGAAGCAGTGAATGCCTGGTGGCAAAGGGCGGAGCTTAGTGACAAAGCTGCTCTTGCAGGGCAGTGGGGCCAGACCCGAGGGCTGCCATGCCCTCTACTGATTCCAGGAAACCAGGCAATGCCCAGGCTCTTCGGTGTCATGGAAGTGCCTGTCCACCATGGCAGAGAAAAGGAGCAGGGCCGGGTTTGTGGATGAGAAAACCCCACCCTGGGAGGAGAAGGTGACCGTGACCTAATGTTGAGGTTGAGCCCAGTGATTACCACGGGGAGGGGGCATGGAAGACCCAACCACGGTGGACACTGAAAACACTGACAAGCCCTCCAAACTTACCGGAGGTCCGGGAGGCCCCTCTGGCCCTGGTGGCCCAGGAACCTGGAAGCCAAAACGAGGTGGTTAGCCCACCCCTGATGTGTCCCTAAGTGGTCCTGCCTTGTGACATGGCCCAGGTCTGGTGGGGGCTGCAAAGCCAGGAGACAGAACTGCCCAGCACACATTCTCCCGAAAGAAGGCTTAGAACACATCACAAACTCATAGTGACTCATTAGCCTTTACAAAGTTAAAAAAAAAAAAAAAAGCGATTGCCAAGAAATGTCCTTGACATGTCTATTCTCCCAGATTTTTTTTTTTAAACCAGAAAATCTGGCAGCCCTAGGTTCTCCTTCATGCATGACAACACTTGCCTGGAGCAGAAAGAGCTTTCCCCTCCAAGTGGGGCATGAGATCCTCAGTTTACCCCGTTCTGTCCTCACCCTATTGTCTGTAACCTGCACCTTTGTGTCCATTTGCATTTGAGACATTTGGCTTAGAGGAGCAGAGATTGGTTATCTGGAATGGGGGGAGCTGAGATATTGCCGAAGAATATTCCTCAATGCTCCCCCCAACCCTCCCAGGTTTGTAACAGAGACTGCTGGTCTCCATTTGCTTTGAGGGCAGGTCGAAGTAGAAGAGCTCTGAAGTGGGGAGTAAGGATGGGGAACCCACATCGGCCTTCCCTCCCATGGCGGATGGTGCTCACTGCAGATTCTGTCTCTGATAATGGGGGTCATTTGTCTACAGTCAGCTGCCTGTCTGCTCCTCTGGTCACCCCACTTCAGCGTTGGGGCTTTTTTCACCTTCCCAGGGATAGAATGCCCGGGAGGGTGGCCAGGGTGGGAGCCACCTGTCAGACCACCACAGAAGGGGCCTTGCACTGGGCCAATGGAGACCTCTAACATCCCTTGGACGTTTTAGCTCCAAAATACCCTGTCTCCTTGCAGGAAACTCAAATCTTTAGTCACTTCACTTTAAAAAAAATTACTGCTTTTTTCCTTATTGTAAATAACTAATTCATATATACTGATTGTGGTAGTCCTTATACAAATCTATGCATGTATTAAAATTCCTAGAAATGTACACAAGCCTCCAAAAGTCAATTTTACTATATGGTAATTGTAAAAAGTAAAAAAGTAATACAGACAGATTAAACTATTTCATAAATTATGTCTTTAATTTGCCTATCCATTCGTAACAATTACCTAATATTTGTATGTATCTCCTGCATATTAAATATAGCAAGGCAGTCATGGAAGTAGCATTTTAAGTATAAAAGTTATCTAGAAATGTCTGTGATGACCAGGAAGGGAAAGAGCTTTTTATCTTTTCTCTAGATGACTGTCTAGTAGAAGATGTCAAAGACTATTGATGGATTAATTCAACAATATATGTGTGTCTGTGTCTGCCAGTCATTGTACATGGCAAATGACGGGATCAGTTGTATTGGATATGCTGATGAATACGGGTAACAGAGTTACTAAAACTAAAATGAAAACTCTAATATGGATGTGTAAAGGTTAAGAATAGAGACTTTGCTTTAAAGAAATTTTATACATTAGAAAGAACTGAAAGAAGAAAAAGAAATATCGGAGTACTGCTAATATTTTGCTTTATTTCCTTCAACTCCTTTTTGGTGCATAAAATGTACTTGAATATACGAGGGCTGTCTGGAAAAAATCCAGCCATAAATGCCTCCACTTTTTATATTACGTGGCTGGGTAGTTTCTGGACAGCCCTTGTATGTGCATACTTATGATATTCTATATCATATTACATTATATAACATATTAAATATACCATTATATATCACATAATACATATGTGTGTAATTATAATGTATATTTTATAATATATTATTATAATATATATAATTATATGTATAAAATTTGATTCTCTGCTCTTTTCCCTTTAATACAAACCCCATTTTCCCTGTTTTGGGGTGTTGCCCACAAGCCCCCTTTTAACGTCAATGAGCTGCTCACTGAGCGGAAAGGAAATGAGTTAGTGCCTCGCCAGGGCTTGGCGAAGTGCTTGGCACAAGGAAGGCTCTCCAACATGGGGACTATTATTACCATCAGTATTATTACCACAAGTTATTTAATCATTTCCTTCTTGTTAGAAATGTAGGCTGTTTCCAATTTTTACTTTAATTACAGCTGGAAGGAACATTTTTGGATATAATGCTTTTCCTGAATTTATGAGCATTTCTGTAGGAGGCTATCCATCTCCAAATAAGCAATATGCGTGTTATGTAATCAGGTCTGTTTCACTAAATGCAGACGGGGTTTGGTGACACTGAGGATGACAGGAGCCAGGGGACTTGTCTGGAGACTTGGAAGGTGTGGTGGTCTCCCTCCTAGCTCTGCAGTGGTGTCTGGGTGGCCCAGGCCCTCCTATCAAACAGTCTCTCCCTCATGTATCCTTGACCCTCTGTTGTTTTCCTGGCTCTCTCCTCTGAACCTACAAATACAGCTCATCTTATGACAAGCTGGCCTCCATCCTGACTGCCTCTCACTGTACTGTCCTCTCCTCTTCCCTTCACCACTACACTTCTCAAAAGAATAAGCCTCTCTCTGAAAAGCCTACCTCTGAGCTTCTAGGAAAACTCCTACAATGCCTTCAATACTCTGTGCAAATGACCCATCTTCTGGGGGCTCAGCTGACTCCCTGAGCTGCTACCGTTCTCGTGCCCACTACCGGGGACTGCTTGCCACATAGGGATAGTAGTTTGCGTTCCTGTCTCCAGGCCCTAGCACCAGGAATGAAAAATGGTGGGTGCTCGGTGAATGCTGTCGAGGGACTTGATTAATGGGGAAAGCGTGGAGCAGACCACGGGCTCCATGGCCGACCTGCTGTGGTGCTCAGTGAATATTCAGCTTATTGCCCCACCCCTGAGTCGGGCAATTACAAGTTTTATTCTAGAGCACAGACATGCTGTGTGCACTGGAGACTAAGGTGCAACGATGAGGCCCCTGTCAAATAAGCCCCCTGACACAAAAGGCAAAGCAGATGCCACCTACCTCCACTCCTGGGTCACCTTTCTCCCCGGGTTCTCCTTTTTCTCCCTGTGGGCACAAAACACCATGGCATGGATGCCAGCACTTGGGGGACCCTGGGACAGACACACCCTAATTTTCTGACAAACCAGACCAGGAGTAAACTAGGCCTAGATGTCAGCAAGGAACACCTCAGAGGCCGTGGAGGGGTCAGCCCAAAGGAGGAAGATGGGGCAGCGGGGCAGGCAGCGGTGGTCACTGCCTTTAAGAGGCTGAGCTTCCAGTGTGTGGAGGAGAGGGTGATATTCTGTATGGGTCCTGCAGAGCACAGGCCTTAGGGTGGACCTGTGACTTGTTTTCTAACCACTAGAATATGGCATATAGCAAAGATGGTGGATGTCACTAGGTGATTATATGACAAGCTTGCATTACAAATTATAACATACATATGGTATACAAATGATCACATATGGCATGTTAAGATTATGTTACAAATATGTCACCCACAGAGCTCTGGCTTGCTAGCATACACTGAGAAACACCCACTGTCCTTGGCCTTGAAGAAGCAAGCTGCTATAATGTGAACTGCCTACTGCAGCAAAGGCCGTGTGGCAGGGAGCTGGAGGCGGCCCCTAGGAGCTGAGGGATTCGTCCTCCTATAGCAAGGGACCGGACTACGCCAATAGCAGTGAGCTCGGAGGAGAACCCCAGGTGTATGTGAGAATCCAGCAGGCCCACACCTGGGCTGCAAACTTATGAGTCCCTGGGCAGAGGACCCAGCTTAAATGTGGCAGGCCCACAGAAACTGTGACATTGTAAGGGCATGCTGTTTTAAGCTGCTAAATTTGTGGTGGTTTCTTAAGCAGCTGCTGAAAATGAACATGGCCCCAGAGGCAGAGCGAGGGCCAGTGTGGGGAAGTTGCCGGGGGAGCTTGCACCCCACATTCAGGAGCACTCCTTCCAGCTTGGAGCTGCCCCATAAAGGAGGGGACATGTGGATAGGCAGTGAGCCGCTTCCTGTCCTGGCTGAGTGAGACGACAGCTGAGGGATTCCTGCACTGGGTCAGAGGTGGGACCGAGGTTCTTCCCACTCATACAAAGAGATTTCTGAGTCGAAGATTCCAGCACCTTTGAACTATGTTGGTGCCTGAAGAGACAGAGGCCACCATGATATGGGCAGAGGGTACTGCAACCCTTGTTTATACTCAACTGATCCTCGGAAAGTAAGTGCTCAACAAGAGGACCTCCATTCAGGCCTGGCCAGCAGGCTGGGGGTTAGGGCAGCCTCATCGCAGTGCCAGGCACCTGCTTGGTTGCTGATCCCAGTGAGGGGCGCCCCTGCTTATGTGCCCTCATCTGCAGTTGCCTGCTGACAACCTGGACACCCAGCCCCCTCGCCTTACTGTAAATCCCGGGAGCCCAATTGGGCCAGGCAATCCTGTCGCTCCGGGTCTCCCTTGGCCACCTGGTTCTCCTTTTTCCCCAGTTGGGCCATCTAGACCCTAAGGACCGACAAAGATCTCTGTTAGTCAAGCACAAGGTTGCTACCCTGAGTGTCCGTGACCAAGTGTGGCATACACGCATGGCTCCCTTCTTGCAAGGGCAGTTTTCTAGGATGGTGACCATTTCACAGACAGAAATCACTGAGGCCCAGAGAAGGCTCCCAGGTCAAGGCAGTGGCTCTGCTGGAGTGGGCTAAGGCCTATTTTTTTTTTTTTTTTTTTTTTTGTACAAGCCACCTCTCCTGGATAGAGGGTTTCTGTATGTTTTCCCAAGAGGCACTTTAAGACCCATGGCTTCATCTCTTTCCCAACAGCCCAGCAAGGTATCCAGAGAAGGCGTTATTATGCCAGTTTTAGAGATGCAGGAACTGGGCTCTTCCAGGCTCAGTGATTTCCCTGAGGACACAGACAGGTGATGACAGAACAGGACCCAGGTCTCTTGAGGTGGGAAACCGGCCTTCATTAAGTAAATGGCTGGAGGGGAAATCAGGTGACTCCTCTGTCCTCAACTCCTGGCTGCAGGGTTGCAGTCCAGGCTGCAGCTGGCATGGGGCAAGGCCAATGTCATGCCGGAGGTGGTGCATGCAAAGGGCGAAGTGGGGTCCGGCCAGTCCTGGCACTCACCGGTGAGCCGGCCTGGCCCGTCTCCCCTTTCTCCCCCTTCTCTCCCAGGCTCCCTGGCTGTCCGTCTTCTCCTTTAATCCCTGCAGGCCCAGGCTTTCCTGGGGGGCCTTGAGGACCAGGAGGGCCCATGTCTCCTGGTTTGCCTCGAGGTCCCTTTAGAAAACAGCAATAACACTTATTAGATACACGAATGGAGAAAATAGGACAGAGAACACAAAAGAATGGATGGCCTTAAGGACTTGGCTCTTTGGTGCAGGGCTGGACCAGGCAGTGAGCCTGTCCAGCTCCTCGTGGGAATCCAGGGGGCCTCTCCCACCAGCCCTGGACCCACCGTGTGTGGGGCTGCCAGCTCCCTCAGGGCTCCCTTCCCATTCTCCCTTCCCCTCAAGGTGCACACCCGGGCTTCTTCCAGAGCCTCTGCCCCCACCCCTCAGGGCAAGGCCCATCCTCAGAGGTTTGTCCTAGAATGTCTGTTCTTACCTTTTCCCCATCATGTCCTGGGGGGCCCGGAAGTCCAATCTCCCCCTGTAGCCAGAACAATTAAATGTCACTCTCAGAACAAAGAAGAACAATAGCTGTCATTTACGTAGCACTCCCTCTGTGCCGAGTCCTCAGTACTCGCACTGTCTCCATTTCGGAGATGAGGACCCCACGTTGTGCGCCTAAGGCCCGCAGTTAGTAAAGAGTGGGGCCAGGATCTGAGTTTTAGCCCCAACCTCGCACTGCCACAGCCGCCACTGAGGGCCCTGGGCACTCACTCCATGGCTCCATGGATGGGGGGCCTGCCTCCTTGCCCCCGCCCTGAACAGTCCCCCTGTCCTGGCTGCCCCACAGAGAGCTCCTGTCATCCCAACTTCGACCCAAGCGTCTCCTTTAGGTCAGGGAGGGCGAGAGAGGCCCGGTATCGACCCGGCAAAACGACGTGTGACCCCAGGGCAGGGCTCTCCATGAGCAGAGGGCAGAGGGGCAAAAATGCACAGCCTTCTGAGAAAAATCGGGGGTTGGGGGCAGGTGCAAAAGGAGCCAAAGCAGGGAGTGAGGAGAGGTGAGATGGGGAGGCCTTCAAGGGCCCCTTCCCTGATGGGGGCTGGGGAGCCCGTGGTGCGTCTGGCTGCGGCAGGGTCTGGTGGGGCAGGCTCCACCGCAGCAGAGCAGCCGGGAGCCATCGAAGCTCCAGAAGGGCTGCAAGGTAAGAAGGGCAGAGCCCACGGGGAGGGGTGGTGGCGGCTGCGGTGCAGGTGCTTTGGTGTGTTGGGAGGAGTTATGGGCCAGAGTGAGCTGGTGGCTCCTGGAAGAGGGGAGGGTCACAGGGTGAGGGGTGGCCCTGGGGTCCCGCACTCAGAGACACACATGGTGCATCCACTGTCAAGACAAGTGTTACCTTCTGGCCTGGAGCTCCAGGTGGGCCGATTTGCCCTGGGAGACCAGGGGGTCCCTAGGAAAGAAAAGAAAAACTCAAGGAAGAACTTTCTGATGGAGGAGAGGTAGCCTGTCCCTTGAGGGGTGTCTATAGAGATCAGTCATTTCAAATATTTCATCAGTGGGAGGAACACTTTTATTTTTTTTTTAAATAAAAGAAGTAACACAGTGTAAAGCAGGTAAGCACTGAGTGTGTTGGGATCCTAGAGCCACACGCATCCTCTAAGGCACTGCGGGGGGCTCCTGGGCTCCAAGAAGACAAATCTGACCTTCCCTGACAGTGACTTAAAAGTCTCTGCAGGAAACAACCCTAATGTCCATCAACAGAGGAAGATCTGGTACAGCTGTATAATGAAATGCTGCTTAGCAGTGACACCAGAACCAAGGACTGGTATCTGCCATGCCACAGATGAAACCCGCACCTACTAGGCTATTCATAAAAGCCAGATGCAGAGGACTACACACTGTGTCTGTATTTGTAGGAAGCTCTAGAAAAGATGCATGTAATCTATGATGACCAAAAGCAGGTCAGTGGTGGCTCAGGGACAGGGGTAGGTGTGGGACTGACTCCTCAAGCGCATGAAGGAAGTTTTTGGAGTGATTGGGGGTGGTGGATACATGGGTTTATATGTTTGTCAAAACTCAGCAAACTACACCTAAAAGGGGTACATTTTATTGCATGTAAGTTATACCTCAAAGTTGATTTTGAAAGGAAAAAGGAAAGTGTTTCCGGGATAGTTTTGCTTCCAAAAGCTATTTGAAATGATAGATTTTAATGTTTCCAAATGAAGCTCATCAATTCCAGAATCACGTGATTAGCACCAGTTTCTGGGATTGGCACATCACATGACTGATGCTTGATTCTGGCTGTGTGCCATCCCTCACGGTGTGCCGTGGCACATGGCCACTGAAAATATTAAGTGAAATGAAATGCCAGTAGTTTGAGAACTTTGGGATCGCCCCTTCTTTCTACCTGGAAGTTCATTCCACCTGGTGGTAGCCCTTTAACTACAAGTATTCCCCGCGGGCTGTGGCTGGAAGGCGCGCCTGCAAAATCCAGGCCTGGGAGTCACAGGTTTCCACGTGCAGGCCATGAAGCTGATTTCCAGGGAAGGGAGAAATGTGGAGGGTCACTACTGATGTTTTAGGATTATGCACTTTGTTGGCTGAAGGTTGATTAAAAAGGAGAAGCATAGAAGCTTCCTCCTCCACAGCACGATTTCTATGACACAGCTATAAGAACCCAGCATTTACACCGTGACAAGAGGGCACAGGTGAATTGAAGAGTCACTTGCACAGAGGGCCACAACCCAGGGTCAGGGCAGCCCTGAGACTCCTTGCTCAGGCTTAGATTACCCTCTGCCCTAGCACTGCAGGATCAGCCCCAACCCAGAAGCCAGCCCAGTGCCTGCTTTCTGGAGGCAAGACTTCCAGTCCTTGCTCCTGGGCTGCTCCCTTCCCCCTTCCATCCAGCTTAGTGCCCAGAGAAAGTGAGGGAGGAGGAAGACTTACAATCAAGGCCAGCGTCCGGATCTCCTAAAAAACCAACATCATGCAGTCAGGTGAAGAGCAAGTCAGGAGCCATCTGTTAGGCCCCCTCGGCCCAGTCACGGGAAGAGGGAGCTGAGCCCCTCCAGGGAGCAGAATGGAGGGAGACCCTCTCGGGCAGGCTCCGTGCCTCCCAGCCCCAGGCCACCCCACCCCTCCCAGAGGTTTGTCATCACTGCACAGAGAACACCCCACATCTCAGCAAACGGTGCTCCGAGGCTGTCCTACAGCAGGCTCAGACAAGCCCTCAGCAGGCTGCAAACTTCCTCACTTTTCCCAACAGGGAGGAAGCAGTGTGTCCTATTCTTTCTAGTTGTGGACTGAGACTGCCCCTTTCTTCTCCCAGAACCAAATGGCGAGGCTCTGCTGTACCACCCTTTAAACAAACAAGCAGCATAGCAAACTATGGAATCACTCAAAAGATGCTTAGATGGACAATTGTGGACATTAAAAAAGAATTGTGCACCTTGTAAATGCATTCACACAGTTAGAAAGTTTCCTTTAAAGGAGTGGTTCTCACCCTGGGGCCGTTTTGCCCTCCAGGGGCCATTTGGTGACGAGTGGAGACACATTTTGGTTGTCATAACTGGGGGTGGGGTGTTACTGGCATCTGGTGTGTGGAGACCAGGCATGCTGCTGAACATCCTACACCACCCAGGACAGCCTTTCCCACAACCCCACAACAGAGGGTGTCCAGCCCCAAATCGCACTAGTGCCGAGGCTGAGAAACCCTGCTGTAAAGGGTGTGTGCCATAAATTGAAATATGATAAAATTGACAGAAAAGGAAGATGTATTCCAGGAAGACAGAGGCTACCATGTGAAAGGGGAGTGTGTGTACTAAAGAAATGGAGGCCCAGAACCCTGGATAAGCCAGCACCCCACAGGGTGCTAGGATGCTCTAGTAATGGGTCTCAGTTACCCACAGACAGTGTAATGGACCAGATGCGCCCAGACGGAGAGCCAGGCCACCTGGATGCCAAATGAGGGGGACCAGTTGCCTGGAGGCTGCACAGTGGGAGGACAAAGGAGAGAAAAGGAGGGAGCAACTCTCCGGGAAGCCCTGCCAATGGCCTGGCCTCAGGGCCATCAATCCAGGTGTTGCTGTGCTCCCTTCTCAGGGCCTTGGTGCAGAGCCCGGACCCCAAGAGCACTTCCAAATCTCTGGTCTTTGGGCTGGCCCCTACTCACCTGGAGAGCCTCGCTGATGTTTGCATTGTAATCCAACATCTCTCCTTTCCCGGGTTCTCCCTTGGAGCCCTACAAGACAAATGCCATCTCAACCCAGGGCCTGGGCCAGCAGGGACCTGACAACAACTGCTGATGGCTGTCTATCAGGCAGGACCATAGGCAGCACAGGCTGTGCGTGGCTACGCACAGGTGAACCCAGAGTAGCAAGAGGAGGAGCCAACCAGGGGATTCCAAATACTCTCAAAGGATGCCCCAAGTTCAACTCCATGTGAGAACACTGGACTAGACCGACCCAGAGAAGACTGAGTCCAATCATGGCTACAGTGCCAGACTTCCTATCAGAGACCAGCGTGCTCTCCCCCTCTCTCCCCCTCAAGACCCCAGGGACAAGCCACTTCACTCTGTGACCCCAGAAAAGTGACATGTTGTGCTGTGACTCTGGGTAAGAGATGCACATACCTTGGGGCCAGCTGGTCCCTGTTCTCCAGCCGCTCCAGGTTCCCCCTATTGCACGACAAAATTGGAGTGAAATGAGGATAAAGCTGGGTATGAGAGAACCTGATGTCCCTAGATGGGCCACACATTAGGGGCCACGGAGGGACCAGGAGGCTCATCCTAGTTCAGGCTGTGGGGACGCAGAGCTCCCTGTACCCTAAAGTGCAGGCTCTGTGCTATCAGGAGGCATTTGCCACGTCTCCTCACTCCCTCCAGGGTTCCACTGAAGTTCTTCTTTTTGTCCTGTGTTAGTTGTTAGTGACACCAACTGCGTCTGTCTGGCTGCCTCTCCCCAGTCCCTGAAGTCAGCCACCGCCTTGGGAGCAGAGATCAGGCCCTTTGCTTTTTATTACATTTCCATGCTACTCCGGTAGCCAGGGCTCAGAAACTTTTCACCAATTTCCCGGGTCAATATTTTCCACGAAGAGCCCATGTGATTCTTTTGGGGGCCCCTCTGCCTGTGAAAGACCTGAACTCAGGATGAAACACGGGAGGCGTGGGGATGGAAGGTGTTGGGAATACCTAGCCCCCGTGAGTAGGTGAGGTGAGGGGACTTCTTCCTGTTAGAAATAGGACAGAACAATGAGGAATAAATGACAGTGGTGTAAACTGTGAAAACAAACTGCAGTTCCAGTTGTTTGGGGATAACGTTAACAGTGGAGACAATGAAAAAAAATAAGGTAGAAAGTAAAAATTAAGGACATTTTTACTGGCTTCTACTAACTCAACCCTGCAGTTGGCCAGCTCATGGAGCATCTAGCCGCTGCCACCTGCAGGTCACCTGCCCCTCTACCTGCTCACCCCACAGCATTTCAGCCATTGTGCACCTGTGAGGCACACAGCAGCACCCACCCCCACATTTCCACAGGGAGTAGCTGGAGAGAAGTGGGAGTCCCCCTTCACCAGTTGCGTGGAAGCTAGCAGAGCAGGGCTCTGGGTTACTCCCCAGCCCAAGCGTCCTGCCCCTGGGCAGCCTTTGCATGGCCGCTGTCTCAGCGGAGGGATACCAGGCAGGAGTCACGACCTGTCACCCTTGGGCCCTGGGGGTCCAACGCAGGGATGGCCAGGAGTGCTTGTCTATGAGCTGGGGCTGGAACCCCCCACGCTGACCCTCATCCTACAGCTTTCATATCTGGGGGCCTCTGTACCTTGTCTCCCCGCTGTCCTGGGGAGCCGGCCTGGCCATCGACACCAGCTTCTCCCTGGGGAAGGAGAGAGATGGGATGCGAACATGCAGGACAGCTTGGGCAGCTGCTCAGGCGTACAAAAGACGGCCCTGCTGCTGATGTCCTGGGTATTAAATGTCTTTGGGCCTGAGCCCTTTTGCCTGCTGGCTTCTGCTAACTCATCCCATTCGGACTCCTACGCCCGCGTGGGCCCAGCCTGGGTCTACGGTCCTGTGAAGCGCGGGTTTGCTTGCCCTGCTACGATGCGGGCCAGCCCCGGGCAGCTTCTCTGCAGCCCCAGGGCCCATGCAGGCCCGTCCATAGCAAGCCCTCGATCAGCCTCACTGGAATGAATGTGTGTATTGTTGCCAATCATGTAATTGATCTTTTCCCTATACTCTGAGAAAGACACCCCCTCATTTCCCTGTGTGCTCTAATAGGCCAAGCAACGCAGGAGCTATCTGCTTTGGGAAACCCAAATCTCACCCTTGCAGTTTCCACCCAGAGCAAGGAAAGCATGGCAAGCCCATTTGCAGCTGTCCTCACTGCTGCCACCCGCCTTCTCCCCGCAGTGTGCCGGCACCAGGCAGGGCCCAGCAGCTCGCTGCCCTTTGACCTATTCAGAGCCTAGGGCAGGGGGCCTTTCTGCCTGTCCTGAGGCCCTACAGCTATTGGTCCCCTGACTCAGTTACATCACAGCCATTGAATTGATGGGAGCGTTCATCTGCCCTGGGGGACATCTCTCCTGGATGGTCAGTCACTGCTTGGAAGCAGGAGCTCAGACCAAATGACCTTTCGGAATGCACTGGAAAAACCTCACATCTGGAGCAGACCAGAGAAGCCAAGGTGCCCAGGACGGAGTCCCTAAGAACGGGCTGCGGATGAAGGCCACAGGCAAACATTTCTCTTGAGCACTGGTCCCAGGGGAAGACTCACCTTTGGCCCCGGGGGCCCAGGGAGCCCTGGAGGGCCGGGCTCCCCTCTGCTTCCTCCGATGGAGTTGCCCGCATCGCCCTTCTCTCCCTGGGGGTGGAGAGCAGATTACCATCACTTGGGTCCACCTAGCTCTGGAGGGAGGTAGCTGATCCCTGTCTTCGTCCCCTCACAATTCAAAGGTGAGCAGGCCATTGACTGCCCCTCGGTCTGGGCTAAATGTGGGGGGTGGGCATCAAGGGTCTGGTCCCAGGTACGGGCACCAGGACGGCTGGAGACCAGAGGCCTTCGGAAGCCTGGCCTGGCCCAGGCATGGGTCTGAGGAGGGAGTGGAGCTGGCTACCGAAGGAGAACAGGCTCAGAGCTGAAGCAAGAGACCCACCAGGACCCGGGTCCGGAGCAGTGTCTCTCAAAGCGTGTTCCATGGAACATTCCTTCAGGGGGTTGAGCACATTTGAAATGTGAACAAAACGGGTCTGGTGTGCAAAGAAGGTTGGAAAGGCGGAATTCGGGGAGCTCAGAGCTCCGACCGGCTGAGAGGCCCCGTGACTCACCACAGGGACCTCTCTTACATAGCTCTTCCCCCACTTATTGACCTCCAGGCTGTTTTAAATGGACTCCCCCATGGAGCTCATGGCCCACCGAGCACGTTTCCAGAGCTGGTGCAAAGCATCTGACCAGGCCATGGCTATTGAAGTCTTTGAATGGGGGGAATATATATATATATTTGCTAATCGGGGCCTCCCGTGTGGTACTCCATAACCCCCCTCCTCTGAAACAGAATTTGGCTGTGTCCCAGCTGCTTTGCCCCCAGTCTGGGAGGGTCCCTCAAACGCTGAGCCCCGTGTGCATGTGCAGGGCCAGTCACGTGGGTGGGGACGGACGGCAAGGCCCCCGCCCAGAAGCCCCCGGTCAGAGCTCCGTGATACCCACCTTCTGCCCCAGGAGGCCGAGCAGCCCGGGGGAGCCTGCAGCCCCCTTCTCGCCCTGCGGAGCAAACGCAGAGTGAGCGGTGCGAGGCCGTTTCCCCAGGACGTGGGTGCAGGCACCGCCCTGCCGGGCCGGGCCTTGGCTTGCCTCTGCCCCTGCCTCCCTGCCCGCTGTGGGCTGTTTCCTGAAGGACTCCACTTCCTGAAGGAACCCGTCGGGGCCCACTTTGCACTGGTGACAGGCTGCATCATTGTTCTGTCCCCGCGTGGGCTGGCCCCTCATCACGCACGCAGGGAGAGGAGCCGAGAGCACGCAGTCCCTTTTGGGGTCTCCTGGGGAGAGGCGCAGGGTTTGGAGTGCCAGAAGTCGGGGAAGCGCTTCCTTGTCACTGTGCCCTTCTCACGCGCACTGCGCCTGGCAATCAGAGGCCTCTGGTCTCCAGGCAGAGCCTGCTGCCCACCTCTGCCCTGCCTCCAGAGGAGACGAGAATCGTGTAACCAGAACTTCTCTTTGGAGGAGTATTTTGAGAAGCTTGCCTCCTGTTATGGGTTCAATTGTGGCCCCCAACCCCCACCCCAATTCTTATGTTGAAGTCTTATCTCCCAGTATCTCAGAATGTGTCCTCGTTTGGAAATAGCATCATTGGGGGTACAATTAGCTATGTTATGAGGTCACACTGGAGTAGTGTGGGCCCCAAATCCAACATGGCTGGTGTTCTTATAGAAAGGCACGGACTTGGATGCAGACATGCACATGGGGAGAATGAGACAGTGTGAGGATGAGACAGAGACTCGGGCGATGCTTCTAGAAGCCCAGGAACAGCAAGGATGGCTGCGAACCACCAGACACCAGGGCACAGGCCTGGAATAGACTATCCCTCACGGCCCACAGAAGGACCAGCCCCGCTGACACCTCCATCTCAGACGCCTGGCCCCCAGACCATGGTGGTCCTCTGTAGGGCAGCCCTAGCCAGGTAACACCCCTGCCTAGCCAGCTTCTTCCACTCCCGAAGAGCTTGTCCCCCATGAGGTGAGTCACGCAGCCGCCCTCAGTGCCAGTGAAGAGGCTGCAAGACTGTGAACAGCCCCCCGCGCCCCGCTGCTTGATGGCAGGGCTGATGTGGCATGGAGGTCTCCTGAAGCTCCACCTCTATACCCCCAAGGCTTCACTCTGCCTTCACGGAGTGCCTCAGATCAGGAGAGCCGCCCGAGAGCACCCCACCAACTCAGCACGAGAAACCCCACTCTCCACAGCCCGCCGGCGGATGGCTCACACGTGGAAGAATGCACTTCGAAGGCCTGAGTCACAACTGGCTCAGCGTCTCAATGACCTTTCCAGCTGGAGCCACAAAAGAAGTCACACCAAGTCTTTGGGGATCATCTCCTTGCCACCTGCCCTTAGTGACAAAGTGGCCTGAAGCTGGCCAAGGAAGGGGAGGAGCCTGGGTAAGGGACCCAGTGACAGGAGGGCAGTGGGTCTTGGGACCCCAGCTGGCCCTGCCGGGCCTGGGCTGGGCCTTGCCGAGCGTGCCCTGCAGCAGGCCGGTGTAAAGGGAATGGATGCAGTGCTGTCCTGCAGTGGCCTGGGGGAGCCGGGCTGGAGGCGGGGGGGCCTTTCCTGCCGAGTAACCAGTGGGTGGGGTGCACCCTCTAGCACAAATTTCTGAAGCTTTGTCAGGCTGTCCCAGCACTCCCCTCTTTGGGGGATGCATGTACCCAGAGCACACTGCGGGCAGCACACCAGCCATGGGGGTGGGGAGGGAGTGGGGGACCAGTGGAGGCCGGGATGAAGGGGCACACACTCAAAGATACAATATTCCTACCCTCTGCCCCCTCTTCCCTGGAAAACCTGGGGGCCCCGGCTTCCCTGCTGCTCCTGGGTCTCCCTTTGGGGTAAGAAGAGAAAGTCACTCATAAGAGGATGAGGGGGTGGTGGTGAGGGGCATAATGGACAGTGGTCATGGCCCGGCATTTCCAGAATATGAGCCCACAGATGCTTCTCGGAAGAAAAGGATGCCCTGGTCAAAACGTGTGAAAATGTGTCACAAAATGAGCTTTGCAGTGCATTTGGCATATTAACGGCTCTGAGAAGGCCTGCAGTAAAGACATCTGTGGGACATTTTGAACCCCATATTTCTCAAACGTATCTGACCAGGTTACATCTTTTAAGGAACTAGAGGAGAGAGCGTCCGCTCGAGCAGGGGACCGTAACCACCACCTGCTGGAGCTGGGGCGCAGGCACTGGCCGAGCTGTGGTCCCCAGCCCAGGACAGCCTCGGGGGGACCAAGAGCAAGCCATGGCAGCCCGCCCCACGTCCTCAGGATGTCTGATGCTGCATGCAGCCCAGAACGTTCCCTCTGTATTAGTACCTTGGCTCCTGGTGTTCCTGGCTCACCCTGTGTGG